>CAUYQG010072005.1:0-13942 GCA_963574415.1 Tarsius wallacei | reverse complement strand
TTGCCAACTTCTCTTTTTTTTTTTTTTTTTGAGTTGGATTCTCACTCTGTCGCCCAGACTGGAGTGCAGTGGCTGCTCCCGGCCACCGCAGCCTGGACCTGCTGGGCTCTGGCGATCCTTCGCCTCAGCCTTCCAAGTAGCTGAAACTACAGGCGCACGCTACCACGCCCAGCTAATTTTTTGATTTATTGTAGAGATGAGGTCTCACCAAGTTGCCCAGGTGGGTCTCGAACCCACGGGCTCAGGCAATCCACTCACCTCAGCCTCCCAAGGCGCGGGATTACAGGCTGAGCCACCGAGCCTGGCTGCCAAATTCTTAACTGAAGAGCCTGGGGAGATGAGTTTTCACTCAGCCTATATCATGCTGAGTGGATTTCTTTTTTTGTTTTTTGTTTTTGAGTTCAAGTCTCACTCTGTCACCCAGACTGGAGTGCAGTGGTATGCTCCTGGCCACCACAGCCTCAACCTGCTGGGCTCTGGCGATCCTTCTGCCTCAGCCTTCCAAGTAACCAGAACGACAAGCACGCTCCCATGCCCAGCTAATTTTTGATTTCTTTTAGGGATGAGGTCTCACCAAGTTGCCCAGGTGGGTCTCGAACCCATGGGCTAAGCAATCCACTCTCCTCAGCCTCCAAAAGTGATGGAATTATAGGCTGAGCCACTGAACCCGGCCAGAAGTGGATAACCTTAAATGTCTTCATCCTCGTCATCTTCATGTTGAGGAGGTGAAGAAAGAGGAAGGGGGGGTGAGGTTGGTCTTGCTGTCTCAGCGGTGACAGAAACAGGAGAAAATTCATGGATAGGAGGATTCAAAAAGTTCAAAGTCATGTTGTTCAAGGGTCCACTGTACAGCTATAGAAGTGAACCAAAATGAAACACTGAGAGAAAAAAGAATTTAAAAGAAAAAAGAAGAAGAAGAAAGGAGGCAAGAACTAGTGAATGGTGGGACAACTTCAAGTAACCTAGTACATGGATAATACAGGTACAGGATGAGGCTGTGATGTAAAAATTATTGAAAAAATATTGGTTAAAAACGTTCAAATTTGATGGAAATGATAAGCCCACAGATGTGTGAAGCTCAATGGACTTCATACACAAGAAACATAAGAAAAATGACACCACATAACATTACAATGTGCTCAAACTAGGGATAAAGAGAAAATCTGAAAAGCAGCCGGAGGAAAAGGACATGTTTGTACAGAGAAACAAAGACAAGGATGACAGCATATCTCTTGTCAGAAATAATGCAAACAAGATGACAATGGAGCAACATCTTAAAGTGCTGAAAGAGAAGGTGGAATTCTATATCTGGGGAAAATATCTGCCTGAAATGAGTGAAATCAAGATGTTTCCAGACATACACATGCTGAAAGAATTCTTGGTCAGCAAATGTATACTACAAGAGATATTAAAGATGAAGTCCCTCAAGCAGAAGCTGAAACCCCCAGACAGAACTCTGGATCTACAGGAAGGAATGAGGAGGGCCAGAAATGGCAGCTGTGGGTAAAGAGAGGTTTTCTTTCCTGATTTTTGAATATACATAAAGAGATAAGTGGCCGTCATTTAAATAAAAATAACAAAGTTGATTACATATATGAGTGTAAAATGTATAAGAACAATTGCATAAAGGTTGGGAGTGGAGAAAAGTATACACCACTGTAAAGTTTTTATACATGAAGTAGTGTGGTCTTACTTGAAAGTAACTGTGATAAGTTAAAGATGTATATTGTAAACCTTAAAGCAACACCTCAAATAACAGAACAAAGAGTTATAAGTAATAAGTTAACACAGAAGACAAAATGGAATCACAAAAATACCCAATTCAAAAAAGATAGAAATAGGGTATAAAGGAGAACAAATAGCTGGGGCAAAATGGTAAGTTGAACCTACTACATCAATAATTACATTAACTGTGAATGGTATAAACTCCTCAATTAAAAGGCAGAGATTTTTAGATTGGATAAAAGATCAAGACCCAGTTATGTGTTACCTACAAAAAGTACACTTAAACATAAAGACACAGATAGGTTAAAAGTAAAAGGATGGATAAAGATGTTAACCATCCACCATTTGACAACCACGGTAGTCAAAACAAAACAGAAGTGACTATATTAATATCACAGAGAGTAGATATGTGAGTAAGACATATTATCAGAAATAAATAAGACAACTTCACAATGATAAGGGACCAATTATTTAAATTACATACGAATCCTAAATGTTTATGCCCCTAATAATAGCTTCAAAATACTTGGAGCAAAATTTGATAGAAATAAAATCAGAAATAGACAAAACCACAATTATAGCCAGAGATTTCAATATACTACTCTCAAAAATTGATAGAATAAGGCAGACAGAAAACCAGCAAGACTACAGTAAATGTAAAGAAAAAAATCAACAAAATCAACCTAATTGACATTTACAGACTAGTCCATTCAACAACAGAATTCATAGTCTTCTCTTACACACAAAACATTTAGCAAAATAGATCATATTCTAGGCCACAAAACAATAAACTTAAACAGATTTAAATTAAAATAACAAAATTTAAAAGTTGAATAACTTTGAAGGGATTCAAAACATACAAAGCGTGTGTAATTACATGGAACTAAGTTCGAATTCAATAACAGAAAGAGCTCTGGAAAATCTCTCAATATTTGGCAAGAAACAACACAGTGCTAAATAACTCAGAGGTAAGAAGAGAAATAAGAAAGTATTTTGAACTGAATGAAAATGAAAACACAACATATCGAAATGTTCAGGATGCAGCTAAGGCAGGACCCAGGGGGAAATTTATAGCAATAAACCTCTTATTAGAAAAGAAAGGTTTGAATGCATAACCTTAGCTCCCATATCAAGAAACCAGAAAAAGACCAGTAAATTAAATCTAAAGTAAGCAGAAGCAAGAAAATAAAAAGATCAAATAGAAATTAAAATAGAAAACAGAAAAATAATACAGAAATCAGTGAAACCAAAAGCTAGTTGTTTGTTAATGAAATTAATAATCTTTAGCCAGACTAGTCAGGAAAAAGAGAGAGAAGATGCCAACAATACATATTAGGAACAAGAGTGGTGATATTGTGCATTAAAGGGAGACTAAGGGGCTGTTAGCAGCAAACTCATGTCCAAAAATTTGGCTACTTGGATGAAATGCACAAATATTCCTTGGAAGACATAAAACCAAAGCTCACTCAAGAAGAAATAGATAACCTGAATAGCCCTGTAGCTATGAAAGACACTGTCTTAGTTTAAAATCTTCTCACAAAGAAAACCCCAGGCCCAGATGATCTGACTCAACATTTAACCAAGAAATAATGCCAATTCAACAGAAACTCTTCCAGAAGACGGAAGACGAGGGAGTTCTTTCCAACTCATTTGATGAGCATGATCTTGTTAGCACAACCAGAAAGACAGGTTAAGGAAGGAAGTTTGAGGCCAATTTCCTTCATGAACAGAGGTGCAAACATTCTAAATAAAACTTTAGCAAATTGAGGAAAGAACAGTCTTTTTAGCAAGTAGTGCTGGGGACAACTGGATATCCAAATTTGAAAGACTATATTGTAGTGGGGCCCTTCCTCACACCATAAACAGAGGTTAACTCCAAATGGGTCACGGTCCTAAATGTAAACTTTTTTTTTTTTTTTGAGTTGGAGTCTCACTCTGTCGCCCAGACTGGAGTGCAGTAGCCGCTCCCGGCCACCGCAGCCTTGGCCTGCTGGGCTCCGGCGATCCTTCCGCCTCAGCCTTCCAGGTAGCTGAAACTACAGGCGTGCGCTACCATGCCCGGCTAATTTTTTGATTTATTGTAGAGATGAGGTCTCGCCAAGTTGCCCAGGTGATGCATTTACTCCATTCATATTCAGGCTGATTACTGAAATGTAAGTGTTTATCCCTATCATGAGGTTCTTATAATGTTTTGTCTTTTTTGCTCTCTTTTAGGTTGTAGGTTGATGTATGTGTGTGTTTTCAAGTTGGCAGTCACAATGTATTCTCTGCTGATTCTGTGTTCTGCTGCTCTCTTGGGAATGGCATGGGCATTCTTTTTTTTTTTTCTTCCCCCTTTTCTTTCTTCTGTGCTTAATACCCTCTTAAGTGTCTCTGGTAGAGCTGGTCTGGATGCTGCATAATCTCTTAAGGATTGGATATCTGAGAAGGATTTTAATTCTCTGTCACTGATAAAGCTGAGTTTGGTTGGGTTAGAAATTCTTGGATGAAATTGTGTGTCTTTGAGGACTTTGAAATTTGGATTCCAGTTCTTTCTAACTTACAGTGTTTCTGCAGGTAGGACCATTGCTATTCTGATTTGTTTTCTCCAGTTGGTAGTCTGACCTTCTCTCTTGATGCCTTTATAGTTTTTTCTTTTGTACCTACTTTGTGTAGACAAATTGCTATGTGTCTAGTATTTGGTCTTTTCATTTGATGTCTTGCAGGGGTTATTTTTATCTCTTGTATTTGGATGGTCACATCTCTGGTGAGATAGGGAAAGTTTTATTGGATTACCTTCTGTAATACTTGCTCCAATATATTCTATATTTCCCTTTCTTCTTGAGGAATATCAATCAGGCATAAGTCAGCTTCTTGAAACAATCACCCATCTCTTGGAGACGTTTTTCTTTCTTTCTGAGTTGTATTTCTACATTTTTTACAGATTGAGCTAATTCCATGCTTTGGTCTTCAAGCTCTGAGAGTCTTTCTTCTACTTGATTAATTCTGCATTCCATGCTTCTCATCTTGCTATTTATTTCCTGAATGAAGATTTTTATGATCAAAATTGCTGTTACAAGTTCCTTCAGTGTTGCATCTTGCCTTTCTTGAGTCTTAGTCACTCTTTACATCCATTCCCTAATCCCTATTGTATTCTGGGGCCAGTTACTAATGACTTCCATTGTTTGGGCTCTGAGGTCTGATTTTTCAAGTATTTTCTCTTTGATACACAAGGAATTATCTGTGTTCTTTGTTGGTTTTTCCTCATATGTGACAGATATCTTTCTTTTCTCTTTAGTTGCATTATTCAGTGGCAGTGGGAGAGGATTTCATTTCTGATGCTTGCTCAGTCCTCTACTCTTCCCTGATCAGGGCACTGAATTTGTTTTATTTTGAAACAGGGCTGAGGGTGGGAATCTTTGTTGTCTATTTTAGTTTTGAAAGTCAAATTAGGTGGAGGATAGGGAGCTAAGTTTCAGACACTACTTAAAACTCACAATGTTCACTGACTGGGGTATGGGTTCCCTGACACCCTGTCCTCACTATCAGTTTATATGATGATGCAATGGGTAAGTGTGTGTACCTCCTAAGTCTAAGATACAGTAACAGCAAAGAGAACAGAGAAAAGTATAATAAAATAGGATGGACAAAAATGTCTTAAAACAAAAGCAGAAAGCAAAAAAATTAAACCCACACACACAACAAAACAAACTAGAAAAAAATTAAAACAAACAATAAAAAACAAAACAGAAAAACTTAACACACATACACCACAAAATAAAAAGAGAAAAAAAAAAAAAGAAAAAGCAGAAAAAGAATGCAAATCGAAGCCTTACACTTACATTCACACACACACATCAAACTAAAAAAAGAAGAAAAGAAACAAAAAACTGAAAGTTGAACACTCAGTCATTCATGTACACACATGAATAGAAAACAATCAATGAAATAAGAAAGACAAGAAGAAGAAAGAAAAAAGAAAAAACAAAGGTGGAGGGGAATGCAGACTGAACCCTCACATTCACATGTATGCATAAAGAAAAGAGAAAATAAAAGAAAAAAATTAAAATAAATTATCTTCTTGTGGCATGTTCTGTAATTGTTCCTTTCAACTGCTCACAGGTAAGCTCTTCTGCTGTCTTCTGAGGAACTGCAGCCACAGTCACAATCTCCCCATCATGAGGCCCAGGGTAGGAGGAGGAGTCAATGAAAGTGGGTGGGGCTTCAGTCCTCCCCTCCCACTCTTGTTCAGTCAGGGGGATCCCTTCCAGTGGGGAGGTAAGGGATTGTCTCTTTCCCAAGTACTGTTGGGAGTGCAACCCAGTCAGGCTTATCCTGGTGTGGAGTCCTCCTATCATAGCTGAAATCCAGGCTCCACCTGGATTCATCCCACTCAGTTGTGTCTTAGTCATGTGGGTCCGATGTTTAGATGATTGCTGAGGAGGGGGTAGGGTCAGTCCTGGACTCACTGCTGACCACTTTGGGGGTCTTTCTTGTCCTTTTCTGGTCACATGCTTTGTTGCATGTCTGAATCAGAGTAGGGCTTGAGACACCTGAGCACTTGTCCTATTCCCCTGGAATTTGTGCTTTCATGATAATCCTTCTAGGTTACAATTAGCCCCAGAGTAGTTAACCACTGATTACAGAGATCAAATCTGTTGCTCTGTGGTAAGCAAGCCAGTTTTCAAGATGTTGTCAGTTTTCAAGATTGTGTCAGAATATCTGTTTCATCTTTTCTAGTGGGGCTCTGCTTCTAGCTCCTTCACTGTGCTTCCTCTGCAGCCCTTGCTGCCAGTGTCTAGCCAGATGCTACAGTGGTAAGGCAGAGCCTGGAGCTGGCAGTCACTCTTGGCAGCTTCCTCCAGGGAAAGGCTTTGCTATTTTAAAAAATGAAATTGATATTTAAAATATAATTATGAAAAAGATAGAGTATAACCTTTTGTTACAAAAAAATCTGTCACAGATTGGTCATTTTGAGAAGATACCCTAAACTATAAATATATCAGATTAATTTACTTAAACATATCTCCAATCTAGAGAAGAATTTTTCTAAGACCATGGCCAGTAAGTTTCTTTCTTATAAATTCAAATGATCCAAAATAAAAAACAAACAACAACAACAAAAAACAAGTAAATGTAGGTTTACAAGGGACAGCATTTATGTTCCTTTTCTAGTGTTTCTCCAGAAATAAATACTTATATTAAACATATGGATTATTATCTAGACAAGTTTTATGAGAAAAGAAGGAAGTTAGAGTCTCATTAGGGATGGGGTTAAACAGAGGAGGTTGGGAGAATAGAAGTTGTATTTTTACTTAACAAGCTCATTTTGGGACTCAGAAATTGTGATCAAGTCATGCTGCCAGGAGGTGGATTGACACTAGCACCTGAAAATTCTGGAAAAAATTATGATGAATGCATATGGGGAGCAACACATACAGATTAAGGGGAAACAATTCTTTAGTTTCTTAGAGGGGTAGTGTATAAGCAACTTATCTGAATAGGAAGAATCTCAAGCTCATGTGATTCATGCTTGGATATCATTTAACAGTGAATGAGGAAGGTGTGGTGCAGTAGTAAAATGCACTTCTAGAACATCCTAGGGAAAAATCTTCCAGGTATCTTGATAAAAAGTGCTTTAAAATGAAGAGCAAGGGTATTGGCTAAAAGCAAGACTTCTTTTATCACTGTAATCATGAGGGAAACACAATTAAGATCTGATTAAAATATTTATACTCATTAGAGCAAATAACTTTTCTCAACTTCTTAAGGCACTGCTGCTAGGATAATAACAGGTGGCAAGAAATACAGTAGTGCTGTGCATGTTAGCAAAGTAAGCAAAGTTGCATACTTTTATTGGCACCAATTTTGTTGTCCATAGAAGATAGATCAGCAGAGTAAGAAGTCAATGCTAGCCAAGGAACAGATGTTAGCTTAGAGTCACAGGGAAAATAGATTAACATGACTAGTAGGAGTATTGGAGCATCAGAAGCCAGGTAGGTGTGGACTTGGGATTTGATCTCAAATAATATTCTATTGTTATTCATATGGTTGACAGGGCTCTGTTTGTTTATAAATCATACATGTGTTTTCAAAATTTTCAGAATTGGTCTATTTTTAAAGTTACAATGTCAACTATAATTTAAGTACTACAATAATATTTAAACATAGATATCATTAAAATTTTGATTAACGCACATGAAATATCCTTAAATCCAATTGTTTTTAATAACTTATCTAACTTTAATAATTTGCCTTTAATGTACAATAGAACTATTTAAAAATTTTAAAATTTACCTATTCATATTGTTATTTGGAAATTGTGTTTTAGACACTTCACCTCAATTATTATTTTTATGTGAATTTTTTAAACTGCTAAATTGGTGTCCTTAGAATATTCAGTGAGTTATATTGATATATCATATACTACCATATGTCACTTAATTTTTCACAGCTTACATTTGACAGTATAGTGCTAAAATAGCTCTAATCTTTTAAGTACAATTTAAAATATTTTAGATTTTTTGATTATGCAGTAAAGAAAACTTGTGGAATAGCTTGCCAGGAACATGTGTGTCATATTTAATGAATAATGTTTATAATTTAGCAAAATATCAATCCATATACCTGCAATTAGAGATTAATTAATTTGAAAATTCTAATTTAAAGTACAGCAAATGAGTTTATAGAAAAACGTATCTGTATACACAGCTTGACTTATAATGAGAAACATCCAAATGCCTGTGTACAACCCGAGTTAAAAGTGATGAACCAAATGGTGTAATGAACTATATACACGTGAGGTCTAGAAGTAATACCTCTCCCAAATCAGCATGATGCTTCCTGCTGTTTTTCTACTACCACAGTTTCAAACCATTCTCTTTATTTTTAAGCCATATTCAGGCTTCAGTAATGTACCTAGCTCTAAGTCCAGACTTTCACTTGTTTCCTTTTCTTTACATTTTTCCCCCTGAAATTTATCCATCTGTAAAGTTGAATTAGGGCAGTGAGAAAAGCAATATTGTTACAAGTTCTTTTCCCTCCAGCACTGCATTTTGCACTGTCTCTGTGGGCTATATAGAATTCAGGAAAAGTGGAGTTGTTGTTAAAAATATTTTATTTATCTACATGCCTTGGAGGTTTCAGTGGTGATATTTAAGGTGCAAGATTTGAATCAGTTATGAAACAAATGCACAATTATTACCTATTCACATAGCAAAAAGGTTATCTTCTGGTGATTCTCCCTCATCATCATGAAACATCAGCTCTAAAATGTCTGCTAACTGTTTCACACAAGGTTTTGAGAATTCATAAATTTATTATCAATGAAGGCAATGTTTGATCAAATACTGTCAATCGGTTCATCCAGATGTTCCTATATGTGTGACAGGAAACAGGAGAAATTAGGTAAAAAGTGGACGTGTCTCTGTTATTTAAAAACATACACAAAGAGATAGTTGATTCTTTTAAGAGTAGAACAGATCTACCCACTTTGAAGATGGCAATCAGGCAAGTTGGACTATGTGAGTCCCAGTGTGAGTGAGTGAGTATATGAAAAATTTTGTGTACATGCTGGTGAGCAAGTGGGCATGTGAGTGGCTGACTGAGTGGGCTAGAGAGCTAGCAGTCAGGACACTCCTTGTGCAGTGACTGGTGCCACAGCTGCTGGACTTGGACCCTTGCGATTCCCAGGATGCAGAAGCTGAGAGCCATTTTCTCTTTCTTTCTTTCTTCTTTCTTTCTTTCTTTCTTTCTTTCTTTCTTTCTTTCTTTCAAATCAAAAAACTTACCCTGGGAAGAAAATACTGGGAGAGACTGTCTAAGTGGGGGCTTGGGAGAAGTGGCCAGGCCACTGGTGCAACAGCTGGTGCTTCAGCTACTCTGCTTCATCCCTGGCTCTTCTCAGGTCACAGAAACTGAGTGCCATTATTCTTTTTAAATGGAAAAAAAGTTTTTCTGTGAAAAAGCAGCAGAGAGAAACCTCACCCCAGGCTCTCCCTCACCATTGCAGCAAGAGAGAGACTGACAGCTCCTGGCTTTGCCTCACAACTTCAGCACCTGACAGATCACTGGCAGCAAGGACTGTGGAGGGAGTTCAGAGGAAAAGTCCCATGAACGAGGTCAAGAGAGGCACAGCACCACCATCTTGAAGGCAGGACAGGAAAGTGCTCTGACTTGCTTACCATGGAGCAACAGACCTGATCTCTGTGACAGGTGAATCAACTACTCAGGGATTGATCATGACCCTGAGGGAGTATCCTGAAAGCATAAACTTCAGAGGGACCTGACAAGTGCTGAGTTCCAGGTGCCTCACCCCCTTACTCTGATCCAGTTGCGGGATAGAAAAGGATGATAAAGAACTTAAAAGAGATCAGTGAATAAATTCAGAGCCCAGATCAGGGAAGAGTAGAGAGCTGAGCAAACATCAGAAGGAAAAGTCTCTACCACTGACACTGAATAACAGATCTAAAGAGAAAAACAAGACATCTATCACAAATGAGGAAAAACCAAAGGAAGACCTCAGGCAATTTCAAGAACATCAAAGACAAAACTCCTGAAAAATCAGAACTTGGTGCCCAAACAATGGAAGTCACCAATGACTGGCCCAGAATATGACAGGGATTAGGACATGAATGGAAAGAATGGATAAGACTCAAGAAAGACAAGATGCAACACTGAAAGAACTTGTAACAGAGATTTTGGCAATAAAAAATTTCACCGAGGAAATAACAAGATGACAAGCATGGAAAACAGAATTAATCTAGCTTAAGAAAGAATCTCAGAACTTGAAGACCAGAATATGGAATTAACCACATCTGTAAAAAACATAGAAAGGAGACTCAGAAAGAAAGAACAAAGCCTACAAGTGGTATGTGATTATATCAAGAGAGTGAACCTACACCTGACTGGTATCCCAGAAGAAGAAAAGGAAATGAAGAACCCAACTTAGAGCAAGTATTCGAGGGGGTAATTCAAAAAAACTTTCCCCATCTCACCAGAGGTGTGACCAGCCAAGTACAAGAGATACAGAGAACCCCCACAAGACATCAAATGAGAAGACCAACCCCTAGACACATAACAATATGCCTACACAAAGTAGGCACAAAAGAAAAAATACTAAAGGAAGCAAGAGAGAAAGGTCAGACTACCTACTGGGGAAAACCAATCAGAATGCAGCAGATCTATCAGCAGAAAGACTACAAGCAAGAAGGGACTGTGCCCTATATTCAAAGTCCTCAAAGATAAACAATTTCCACCAAGAATTTCCTATCCAGCCAAGCTCAGCTTCATCAGTGATGGAGAACTAAAATCCTGCCCAGACATCCAATTCCTAGAAGATTATGCAACTTCCAGACCAACTTTACAGGAGACACTTAAAAATGTATTAAGCACAGAAGAAAGAAAAAGATTGACCACACACTTCCAAAGAGAACAGCAGAGCACAGAATCAGCAGAAAATACAGCATGACAAGAAACTTGAAAACACACACATACATTAATCCTGAAGCCAAAAGAAAATAAGCAAGGGAAAAACCTTATAAGAACCTCATGACAGGGATAAACAATCATATTTCAATAATCAGCCTGAACGTGAATGGACTAAATGCACCACTAAAAAGACACAGAATGGCGGACTGAATAAGAAACCATGACCCCATTATTTACTGCATCCAAGAGACTCATCTCGCTTCAAGAGATGCACACAGACTCAAAGTTAAAGGTTGGAAAATTAATTTACAAGCAAATAGATCACAAAAGAAGGCAGGAGTTGCAATCTTAATATCAGACAAAACAACCTTTAAGCTATCAAAAATTTAAAAAGATGAAAAAGGACACTACATAATGATAAAAGGTTCAATCCATCAACAAGAAATATTCATCCTAAACATATACACACCCAACACAGGAGCACCAGCCTTTATAAAGCAACTACTAAGTAAACTAAAAAAACAAAAAAAAGAAATTGACTCTAACACTATTATAGCAGGGGACTTGAATACCCCACTGACAGCCCTAGAAAGATCACCGAGGCAAAAAATCAACAAGGAGATCCAGAACCTAAACTCAACACTCAACCAAAAGGACTTAATAGATACCTACAGATTATTCCACCCAACAACCACAAAATATACATTCTACTTATCACCGCATGGAACATACTCCAAGATTGATCACATCCTTGGCCACAAATCAAGCATAAACAAATTCCATAAGGTTGAAATCTTGCTGTGCACATTCTCAGACCACAGAAGAATAAAAATAAATATCAACACCAGCAACATTTTCCCAAAGCCCACAAAGACATGGACACTAAACAGCATGATGCTGAACAACTACTGGGTCAACACTGAAATCACAGCAGAAATTAAAAGATTTCTGAAAACATAATGAACATGAAGAAACATCTTACTGAAACCTCTGGGATGCCATAAAATCAGTTTTAAGAGGAAAATTTACAACTCTATGAGCACACATCAAGAAAATGGAAAGATCACAAGTGGAGAGCCTAACAAATTACCTAAGGGAGCTGGAAAGAGAAGACCACCAAAACCCCACCTTAAACAGAAGAATCCAAATCACAAAAATAAGAACCCAAATATGGGACATAGAAGACAAAAATATCATAGAAAACATCAATAACAACAAAAAACTGGTTCTTTGAAAGAATTAACAAGATTGATGGACTCCTAGTAAGAATGACCAAGAAAAAGAGCAAAAAAGCCCAAATAAACATAATCAGAAATGCAATGATCAAATCACATCTGACCCTGAAGAAATACAAAAGATTATTAGAGATTATTATGTATACCTATGTCGAACCAAATTTGATAACCTAAATGAAATGGAGGACTTTCTGACATCACACCTCCCCAGATTGAAACAAGGAGACATTGAGACACTAAATAGACCAATAACAACCCAGGAAATTGACTCCGTCATATGAAAGCTAACTACAAACAAAAGTCCTGGCCCGGATGACTTTCCAGCAGATTTTTACAAAAAGTACAAGAAGGAGATGAATCCAATCCTATTGAAAGTATTCCAGGCAATTGAGAAAGATGGAATGCTCATCAAATCTTTTTACGAAGCTAAAACATCACACTGATACCCAAACCAGGTAAAGATCCAACAAAAAAAAGAGAACTACAGGCCAATATCCCTTATGAATATAGATGAAAAAATCATGAAGATTCTAGCAAATCGGATCCAAAAACACATCTCAAAAGTCATCCACCATGAAGAAGTAGGCTTCATCCCTGGGATGCAGGGCTGGTTCAACATTCACAAGACCATAAATGTAATTAAATAATCAATAGATGTAAAGACAAGAACCACATGATTATATCAGATGCAGAAAAAGCTTGGAATAAAATTCAGCATCAGTTCTTGATAAATACCCTCAAACACCTAGGTACAGAAGGAGCATACATCAAAATAGTAAGTGCCACCTATGATAAATCCACAGTTGACATATTGTTAAATGGACAGAAACTGGAAACATTTCCCTGAAAACTGGAACAAGACAAGGCTGCTCACTCTTACCCCTCTTGTTCAACATTGTGTTGGAAGTCCTAGCTCAGGCAATTAGACAAGAGAAGGAAATCAGGGGTATCCAAATAGGAAAAGAAGAAGTCAAGTTATTCTTCTTTGCTGATGATATGATCCTATACCATGAAAATTCAAGAGAAACTATCAAACACCTGCTTGCACTGGTAAAGGACTTTCACAAAGTCTAAGGATACAAAATAAATGTGCAAAAGACAGTTGTATTCCTATACAACAACAACAAACAGACAAAGACCCAAATTAAAAGCACAATTTCATTCACAATAGCCACACACACACACACACACACACACACAAAATGAACTACCTTGGCATCTTCCTAACCAAAGAAGTGAAAAACTGTTCCAATGAGAACTACAAAACACTGATCAAAAAAAAAATCCAAGAAGATACAAACAAATGGAAAAATATTCCATGCTCTTGGATAGGAAGAATCAACATTGTTAAAATGGCCATTCTACCAAAGGCAATCTACAGATTCAAAGCAATACCCATAAATCACCCACATCATTCTTCTCAGACCTAGAAATGACAATATAGAAATTCATATGGAAACATAAATGACCACGAATAGCCAAAACAATCCTCAGCAAAAGAAACAAAGCAGGAGATATCCCACTCCCAGTCTTCAAACTTTACTATAAGCCTACAGTAACCAAAACAGCCTGGT
>CAUYQG010072000.1:0-51111 GCA_963574415.1 Tarsius wallacei | reverse complement strand
ACTGGAGTGCAGTGGCCGCTCCCGGCACCGCAGCCTCGACCCGCTGGGCTCCGGCGATCCTTCCGCCTCAGCCTTCCGAGTAGCTGGAACTACAGGCGCGTGCTACCACGCCCGGCTAGTTTTTGATTTATTGTAGAGATGGGGTCTCACCAAGTTGCCCAGGCGGGTCACGAACACAAACACACTCTTTCTAGACAACTGACCTGATATTGCTGGATAGTCTTACTTACTGTTGTCAAATAAAGTAATTCCGACTGCTACTCATCCAGATAATGCTGGTCCACACAGAGCTGCAGAGTTCAGAGGCAGCTCATTGAACCCCAAGGACCAATAATAAAGGCTGCCCCCTTGGACTTCAGATTCAGGGTTGTGTTTGATGGTACTGGTGGTTTTCTCTGTCCTGGCTTGTCTTTTTCAATTGGATTCCCAGAGCAGTTCTCACTTTTTTTGAGTTCATGCTTTGATGTAGGACTCAGATCCCCCAAAGTAAAATTGGTTGATTCTCACCATGTTGGTGCTTGACAAACGAGAGGGAAGAGGTTAAGCTGTTTATCTAGATTTCCTTATATAATTTTCTGTCATAATAGAAACAAAGTGAATGAGAATTTGGTAAAGACACTCGCAGATCCGTCTGCCCACTTTCAAGGTCCTGACCTCTCACCTGCCTGGAAGTTAGGGCTGGGTGAAGTGTGCTGTTTGCTGCACTGACCTGGAAGGAGGAGCAACTGCACACAGCTTTGTCTTCACTCTAGTCCATGGTCAAGTGCATGTGTTCTCTCACCTCTTCCCACGAGGTACCATTATTTCTGCAACCTTCAGAATAGGAAAGTTGAGAGAAAACAACAAAGTGTTTCTGTTTATCAGGAGATGAGGGGGAACTGAGCTTTTCACAAAGTCCTGAGTGGATGAGAAGGACCTCAAACATATGGAAAATATGGAGAATGGGGTGTAAGTAATAAAAATAAAAATAAAATAAATAAAATAAATTGGGAATGCCAGTTTCTGGTAATGATTTGTTTTCACAGTAACTGAGAACTCCCATAAACCTGCGATTAATCACACATTTATGGTGAGGGTAAGCTGGGAGAATTAGGGGGCTCACTGGGACCTGGGTTATTAGTGCAGCTGCTTTTCATTGATGAGATCTGAGTTCAAATCTCAACCAGTGTTACAAATGAAAATGTCATTTTGAAAGTTAATTAGCTCTATGCAATAAATACTGGCTACTTGATTGATGTATCTAAAAATCACTACCTGGAAGAAAAAAAAATATATATGTATGTATGTATCTGGCCTGCTAAGAGAGTCAAGCCAGTCAGAAAGTCAGACATTATTTAAACAATTTGCTTTTCTTAATAGTCCCACCACCTGCAGGTAAATAGAATTTATTAAAAGAAGGTGGAATTTTCTTAGTAGTCAGAGCCTGTGAGAAAATGCCTGCGCATAGTAAGAACTGTAGAATTCTAGAACCAGACCCAAAGAAATTTTCAAAAGCCATCTAATCTAATCCTTTTTTTTTATAAAAATATAGAAGAGGGAATAAAAACTTGGGAGGTTAAGTGACTTGCTTAAGTAACATAGCTAACACGTGGGGAAGCAGGGCTGGATCCCTAGTGTCTCGGCAGCTATACCTGTTCTCTGAGTGATTCCTACAGACTCTTAGCTGCGTTCTCCCTCACCACTGTGAGAGCTCAGCCCCTCCCCATGCTTACTCACGTTACCTTTCTTGTGGTATATTCTGTGCTTGAAAGTCCTATCTTCTCTTATATAAAAAACTCAAAATTCAAAACTCTCACAGGTAAAGGATCATTAGCAATACATGCGACTGTGTGCCCTTAGGACATGAGATGTCCTTAAATGGAATTCAGAAATCAGTGGCAGATTTGGGGGCTCCTATGTGCATTTTACTAAAATTAGAGAAGTTTAAGATAGTACACTTAGGAAGAGAGCAGATAGCTATTCCACCTGAACTGATAGTCTGTATAGACTTTTGTCTGGGCTGGTGAGAAACAAGTCAGTCTTGGAGAAGTCCTAGTCACTTTGTTTACATGTTTACAATTTGAGCTGCTCTTGGCCTTAAAAGAATGCCTTCTATATTGCATTTCATTTGATATCAACAAGGCTGTACTAAGACTGTTAAAGGCAATTCTGGTGAAGTCTCAGGAAGAAAAGAGAGGAGGTAAAAAGGAAGGCTCTATCATCTTATATAATACATATGTCATCATGAATGGAATGCTGGTAGAAACACTGACAGTCAAGGCCATTCTGGTGAGATCTCAGATGGACATGAGGAACATGTTCTTGGAAAATGGAGGAAAAACAATCCTTGTTGTGAAGTGCCAATGAATTTGCTGAATTGTGTCCTAGTGTTTCGCGGAAGGTAGAACTTATACAAGACAGTATTCAGCTGAGGCGATGCCAAAACGAAGTGTTGAACAGGCTTGGTTTATCCTTACTGCTTAGAGTCAAATGTAAGAGGAGAGAGATAAATTGAAAGCATTGTTAAGGGAAAGGGAACCAGTACGTGAAAACTGGAAAACTTCTCAGCCTATTAATATTGTAAAAAAAAGAGAAAATGTATCTGAAAGATAACATTAAGGGTATAGCTTAACAACAATTTGATGAGGATATTAGCATGGATGTAAACCACGGATTTAATCAGCCATCTCAGCAGAAGCCAGGAAGAGAGCTGGGGTGATACCAGCAGAAACACTCCAGTTTGAACTAAAAAGGGCAGGGAAAGTGGGACCGCACGAAAGAAGACCGTTAGGCTTCTGAGATTCTTCAGGACAGGGTTATAGAGGCACCTCGCTTTGAACATGCGTTGCCTTTCAAGAAAAGGGAAGAATGACCTTGAAGGCAATTCAGAGACTGTCAAGGCTGCCCCTGTCACCACAGACATGGGTGATAAGGGTGATTCCTCCTTGACTTCAGTGGGTCAGGTGTGGGGGTGGGCCTCCCTGCAGAGCCAAAGAGGGTGGCTGTTCCACAGAATCATGGGGGTGACATTGCTACCCCAGTGGTCCCGGAAGGCAGAGCAGAGGAACAAAGAGGAATATTCTTTAGCCTAAAGAGCTAAAGGAATTGGCTTTGCTAGGTTTTGAACTTACTTGGAACCCTTCTCCCTTTTCTTTCATCTGACTTATTCTTTTTTTGGAATGGGAATGTCTACCCTATCCTTGTTCTACCATTGTATTTTGGAAGCACATAACTTGCCTGGTCTCACAGGTTCACACTGAAGAGGAATTTTGCCTCTGAATGAACTGAATGAACTGTCTCATGCATGTTTGATTTAGATACTATTTAAGATGAAACTTTAGACTTTAGGACTGATGCAGATGTGAGTTAAAATTGGGGGGTTTTGAGGTGGAATTAATGCATTTTGTATGTGAGAAAGACATGCATTTGGGGGTCCAGGGGTGGAATGTTATAGACTGAATATTTGTGTCTTCACTAAATTCACATGTTGAAGTCCTAACCCCCAGTGTGGTTAAATTTAGAGATAGGACCTCTCTGGAAATAATCAGGATTAAACGAGGCCATAAGGGTCAATACTAGTCTGATAGGATTAGTGTTTTTATAAGAAAAGACAGCAGAAACCTTTCTCTCTCTCTGTCTCTCTCTCTACCCCACTCCACCCCTCAAAAAAAAAAAAACAAAGAAAGGGAAAAGGTCATAGTGAAGATGTAGCCAGAAGGTAGCCATCTGCAAGCCTGAAAGAGAGCCCTCATCAGACACCAAACTGACCAGAACCTTGACCTTGGACTTCTAACCTCCAGAACTCCAGAACTGTGAGAAAATAATTTTCTGTTGTTTATTTTGCTATGGAAGCCTAAGGAGATTGATACAGGCTAGGAAGGTAGAATTAACTAGTCTTTCTAAAGTGTGTATGTGATGAACATCATGCACTAATTCGTTCTGTTTTATTTTCCCTCTATATTTCTGTTAAGCTGTCAAGAAGACAGTTATATTACCTGTATTACATTAATAATGTAAATAGACTAGTTGATTTGGATGTGTACATTACTTTTGTTCAGATGTTATTTTGAAATAATGACTAGATTTAAATCACGTTTACTGCATAACATACGTGTTAATAATTAATAAAGGTGTTAAATTGTGAAGTTAAGATTGATCATTTTTCAATGACGATTGTGATGAAACTGTTGGAAGAAATGTCTGATGTTTCTGGAGTAAGAATTATTTTCCTGTATTGAAAGACATTATCCAAGCAAAGCATGAAAATTTTTTTATTGTAAAATTTTGATTAGCCGGGCTCGGTGGCTCAGCCTGTAATCCCGCGCCTTGGGAGACTGAGGTGAGTGGATCGCCTGAACCCGCGGGTTTGAGACCCACCTGGGCAACTTGGTGAGACCTCATCTCTACAATAAATCAAAAAAAAAATCAGCCGGGCATGGTAGCACACGCCTGTAGTTCCAGCTACTTGGAAGGCTGAGGCAGAAGGATCACCGGAGCCCAGCAGGTCGAGGCTGTGGTGGCCGGGAGCGGCCACTGCACTCCAGTCTGGGTGACAGAGTGAGACTCCAACTCAAAAAAAAAATTTTGAAACTCCAAAAATAGATAAAAAGTACAAATTATCCTTTATAACCCCCTTCTTCATGCCCTCACCATACTCCACAGCTTCTTTTCTATATATATATATGTATTGGTATATAGCCATGGAATATTATTTGATATTTGTTATATTTTTATTATAAAATGAGATGCTGTAGATAGTTATGTTACTTACTGTTTTTTACTCAATAATGTATCTTTTAGTACTTTTTTCCATGTAAGTAATTATTTTTACCCTCACAATAGATTCCGGGGAATGAATGTGTCATGTTAGACATCATTTTCTTGGGGTACAGGGGGCCCCTACTGTGCTGGTGGAATGTGGTGAGAAGAAGAGGAGTGACGAGAATCAGGAGACAGAGTTCCTACTTCTGAGACCTGCTGGCTTAGGACTCCAGAACTGGAGAATTATGAATTAAACCTGGACTTCTCTGTCTAACGTCGATGTGTGCTGTCGGGGGAGGGAAAGACATATCTTGTTTAAGACATGTCTTTAGATCTTAAGACTTGAGGATAATTTTGTTTGCTAGATTCAGAACTTTTGAATATTTAGACATTTGGCCTGTGGGCCTTTATATCCTTGGTCTGGACTTCTCAAAAACGGTAGTAATAGCCTTATCTTTTCCCTTTTTGCATAGCTAGAAAAGTCTCATTGTGATTAATTTTATCCCGAGATGGTTTTTGATTTCTATTGCCAGAAATTTAGTAGCCAAAAACAACACAAGTGTATCATCTCACAGCTCTCGAGGTCAGAAGTCTGACTTGTGTCTCACCAGGCTGAAATCAAATGTCAGCAGGCTGTGTTCCTTTCAAGAAACGTTAGCGTAGAATTGTTTTCTTGCTCATTCAGGTGGTTTGGCTAATTCAGTTCCTTTCGGTTGTGAGACTGAAGTCCTCATTTTCCCGCTGCCTGTCTGCTGAGGACCCTTCTGTGCGTCTGGAGGTCACCCTTATTCTGGGCTCTTGGCCCCCTCCACTGTCTTCAAGACCAACCACAGTGGGTAATGTTATATGCTTCATATCACGTTTGTGTTTCCTCCATCACCACATCTTTCTGACTACTTTCTGCCTTCCTTTTCTACTTTTAAGGATTTATGTGATCAGATTGGACCTACCCAAATAATACAGGATACCCTTCCTAATTTAAGGTCTATAACCTTCACTTAATTTGCTATGTCTGCTTTACTATGTAGTGAAACACAGTTACAGGTTTCAGATATTAGGGTGAGGACATTTTGGAGGGTATAATTCTGCACAAAGATGAATTATCATCAACATTTTACTTTGAATGCTTAGCAATTATGCATAAAACCTATGATATTGTGTGTAGTTTTGCTCAATTATAGACTACTAATAACTGCAAATATAACTCAATCCAGAAAAGAATTATGGTCACAGGAAATAAAACTTAAAATTTTCTACTTAAATTTTTACATTAAGTACATTTTTTTGTTGTACACAAGCATCCAAAAGTGAGAAATAAAATACATTATATTAAGATAAAAGATATGAAGGAGGATAAAAATATAAAGTCAGGCTGAGTTCGGTGGCTCAGGGAGGCCGAGGCAAGTGGATTTCCTGAGCCTGTGGGTTCGAGACCAGCCCGGGCAACTTGGCGAGACCTTGTCTCTACAATAAATCAAAAATTAGCCAGGCATGGTAGTGCATGCCTGTAGTTCCGGCTATTTGGAAGGTTGAGGCAGAAGGATCCCCAGAACCCAGCAGGTCGATGCTAGGGTGGCCATGAACGTGCCACTGCACTGCAGCCTGGGCGACAGAGTGAGACTCCAACTCAATAAATAAATAAATTCAAAGAGAAAAAAACTAAATAAAGTTTCAAATTCTATGGAAGAAGCCGTTTTCTTTCTCAAATGCATGATGGTGGATATCAGATACTACTTGGACTTACATAACAGTAAAAAATGTAAAAAAAAAAGGATATAGTTCTTATTGTTCATGTTTATTATATTGCAACTCTTTAAAATTAAGAAAAATATGAAAGCATTTATAATTTCAGAAAATTATTTTATTGGCAAATTAGGAAAGAATTTCAAAATTACTGCTTTAGAGAAATATTTAGAGTAATATTTCTTCTCACTTTCACTAAAAGTAATGAACTTTAATTAAAACTTTAAAATTTCATGACTTTTTTTGCCAGTCTGAAGGGCAAATAATACGTGATGCTTATTTTTTACCTGATCATATGTTGTATCTTCTTTTCAATCAGGTTTTGGTCTTGACTTATAAAGTTGTATCCTTGTTTTTAAAATTTGCACATTCTTTTAGCCTTAAATGTTTAAAATTTCAGTGCATTCGAATGTATCTGTACTTTCTTTGGTGGCTTTTGTTTTTTGCTTCTGTTTTAAAAAGAATTTTTTCTGTGCTAAGGTGATATTTTAACACTTTCATTTTTTTTGATGTTTAAGCATTTAATCCTTTTAAATTTATATGTTCAGATTGTGGGAAGGATCTAACTTTGTTTTCTATCCCTAATGACTAGCCAGTCACCACAAAACCATTTATTCAGTAATCTACCCTTTCCCACTGCTTAAAATGCTTCAAATACCATGTTCATGTTGATTTCCAGATGCACACTTCTAGCCTAGGTCTGCTACCAGAGATCCAGGTCTTTACAGCTAGATATATTTTAAATATCCTGGAAGTTTACAGGCAATTTGGAATAAATGTGCTTAAGCATAATTTATCGTACAATTAAAAACACTTACTAAGTGACAGCCACGTTAATAGACATTCTGCTAAACATTAGAGAGATAATTTCAGATAATCATCACAAGGTAGGTCCTATTATTATCATCTCCATTTTATAAATGAAGAAACCAAAAATCATGGATGCTTCAGATATTCACCCAAGGGAGCAGAAATGGGTTTGAACCTGGTCAGAGCCAAGGGCACATCCTCTCAACCACAGTGCTGTACTGACCTTGGGGCCTGCTTCTTCTCCAGGGCCCACCCCTGGGGTTCTTTAACTCAGAAAGTAACACCACTACTCCAAGCAATTGCCAAGCATTACTGATTCTGCCTCCCAGTGTCTCTTAATCCCTTGATTTCTCTTTTTTGTTTCCACTCAGAAACTTGAGCTGCTTCTCAGTGTCTCCAGGATACAATCCCTAATTGCTATAGGACCCTGCTCCACCCTGCTGATCTGACTTTTTTCTTTCCCTCTAATGTGGTTCTAAGGTGACCTTCCCTCTCGCTTTGTAAACTCTACCTGCCTTGAGTTCCTCTAAAGTACCTGGCTCCTCTGTGCCTCAAAGCCTTTACACATGCCTTCTCTTTTATCTAGAGTATCCTTACGTCTTTGTGGATTGAAATAACCCCTGCTGATCATTGAGATCAAGTGATAGAACCTACAAGACTATATCCTCTCTCACGTGCTCAGAGCACAACCCATACTTACACTGTGATGGCAGGGATTTGCGGGGTGCCCCCAGAGCTGATGTAGCTGAGTAATAGTCTTACTCAGTAACGTCTGTTGAGTCAATTAGTGAACATATTAAATGAATGAATGAGTGCCTTCTAAAATCAACAGGATATAACTTTGGTGTATTGATATATTGAAGAGGGAATAAAACACAGACTCCAATAGCATCAGTTGTTATTGTTGCTTTCTGAAAAAACATTATTGCAATATAGATAGAAAGACTATTAATTCTGTATGTTCATTTAAAACTCTAAATTTCCTCAAATGTTTGGTTGTTTCAGTTTTTAAATTATGAGTCATTTTTTATGTAGGTAAACATATCATTCACATGCAATCATACTTTTATCTCCTTCTTTTAAATATTTGTACCTTTTTGTTTGGTTTATCTAAAACTTCCAGTATGATGTTAAATAATGATGGCAACCTTTTCTTATTTCCGGCTTTCATGAACATTCCTCCAGCTAATCTGGATGATGTTAGTTATTGGTTTGGAGTAGACATCATTCTTCAAGTTAAATAAATGTCAATTTCATGTCTAAAAAAATTAAGATGCAGTATTGAAATATATCAAATGTCTTTTAGATATCTTTCAAGATTACTTTTTTTAGCTTTCTAAAAAATGTATGGACTTGATACACACTTTAACAAATAGCCTAACCTTAAATTATATTTATAATTTTTTGAATAAAACTTACTGCGACATACACATTTTAAAACATAGGCATGTTCAACTGTAAGTAGTTTATAGCTTAAATTTTCTTTTAAGGAAGTGATTCTACGTCCCTATTGAAAATCTTGGAAGGAGAGTTTTAGCTTTCCATAAAGACAAACCTTTACTATTGTCTTTTTAAAAAAATTGTTCCCTATCCACAAAAGTACATTCTTATTCCTCTTCCTTCACTCCAATTTATTTCTCTATAAGCCAAGTTCTAATACAGTGAATTTGAGGTTACTTCTCAAATTTTGTATTTGGATTAAAAGTAATTAGTTAGATAAGAATGCCTTTTAAAAAATATTTTTGAAAAGTGGTTTCAAATTCAACTCATTCTTATTGAGAACAAATTATGTTTCAGGCTCCATGTGAAATGTTTTTACTCATAATATCTAATTTAAGATCTGTGTGAAGACGTGTTCACCTTAACTGGTAGGAGGTTTTCCTCTGTAGAGAAAATCACCTCCTCCAATTTCTGTGTGCTGGAAACTAGGCATGAGAGTGAGATGTGTTTTCATATCCTGTGATGTTGCAACCAACAACACTTCTTTAAAGATGCACTAAGTAGTTTCCAGGGTAGGTGTGACAATTGGACAATCTCAGAAGTTTGTACCCTGAAAGAAATAAGGCTATGCTTAAAAGACACTAGGCTGCTGATTGGCATGGAAATTCAGTCAACTCACTGTATTCGAAACTATGTATTTCCACACTACAAATGCACTCTACTATCAGGCAAATTGTCTAGATCATTTGTCTCCCTTATTCAAAATTCCTGATCAAGACACATTTCCCGAGTAATTGCTTTCTCCTCAGTTTACTCCCATAGCGTTAAGTATCATTTGGTCCATCAGCTTAGAAGCGATCCTGCCCAATCTCAAATCTATCCAGTTCGCTTCATTCCTGGTGCCACTGCATTAGTTCAGACCAGCATCGTTTTTCTCCTGGATTATTGTAATTGCCTCTATTCTACCTTAACTGCCTGAAGTCTTGTCCTTTTCCCTGTGCCCCTTACAATTTATTTTCTACATTGCTTGAGTAATCTCCCTTAAGTGCATGCCTGAGCATGTCATTCCCTGCTTGAAATCCTTCAATTACACTCAATTGCATTCATAATGCAATCCAAGCTCTTTGGTAACTGCCACTTTAAGTCCTTTCTGGAATAAGGTGGGATGCATGTACACACGTGGATGCACGCTTACATGTGCTGCTGAGTCAGGCGTATGAGGAAGACCCGCCTCTCTGGCCACGTCCTTTGCTCTTTTCCCTCTCACCCTTACAGAGTCCAGGCACCCTGGTCTGCCAGCATTCCTGTGGATAGGTTTCACTGCTGCTCCTCTGCACGCAGTTCACTCTCCATCTTTTAAGCCTTAGCTTAGATGTGGCTTGCACTGCAAGGGCTTCCCTGGGAGTGGGCTTGCGAACCTCTAGACTTGCCTACCAAGGCTAGAAAAAACCAGGCTGCTGACTGGCGTGGAAATTCAAAGTCAACTCACTGTGTTTCCACACTACAAATGCGCTCTAATATCAGGCAAATACTGCCTGTCTGAGTATTTCTCTGTCAAGCACGAATCCCATCTGTTTCTCTTGGTCATTGTTCTTGTTGATTTGCTTGCCAATTGCCAGACTGTGAATCTATTGGAAGTGGGGACAAGCAAAGCATTTGGCATTTTTAAGGCACCCCAATTCAGATACACAGGTGTCTTATTTATTTGTTTGAAAATTCCATATCCTGTTTTCCAGTCTGTGGCTCCTCTAACAATAAATCATATGCTGTTTCTCATAGACTCCTAAATGAAACCATGGAGCCCCGTCTGGCCCACGATGTCCAGTCCAGGAACACTTTCTTTAATATGGTGTTGGTGGCCATTCGGCATCTGCCTTGTGCCATGGCCCCAAGCGACTGTATTTTACCATTCCTGGAGGGATGGCGGTAACATTCAATTGACGCTTCTCAGTTGTTTACTGAACATAGTTTGGGGAGTGGGTAAGCAAGAGCTTTTGCTGCTTAGGAAGTATTGACCATGGGTTTTGCCCTATCAGGTAGCTGGCAAAATTATGAAATGCGTAAAATAGGTTTTGTTTATTCCCCCTTCTCGTTTTCTTGATGTGCTTTTTCTTCTCCCAAGACCCCTAGTGCCCTGAGCTGCCGCACTCTCTTTACTCCCACTTGGTTTCCACTAGGTCAGTGTGTGGGGGTTATATTTTCACATTCTCCGATAAAACTTGTCTGGACTTTGTTCCCTTGGAAACATTTAGAATAAGATAATTTGTAGTACATAGCTGATGACTAATAATGATTTAATGGTTGATCCATGTACTCTTTGCATGTTAGTAGATTTCTATACTTTAACCCAATAAATATATTTGCAGTGATGGGATTTCAGACATCAGAAATGGGCTGATGGGAATGTTGCAGGTGTTGGTTGGATCGAGGGAGGTTATACTTCTCAGCATCCTTATTAAACAAGCCATCTAGATTTTCATCTATTTTTAAAATTCTTTTTTTATTTCAAGCATTTAGGGTACAATTTAGAATTAGATATACAAATGGTCATTGCACAGTTAAAGTTTGGGCCTCACTTTGATCCCCACCCTTGATTTGTTACACTTAAAAAAAATTCAAATAGAGCATCTCATAGCTCAAGCCTGATCTGAACTGGTGGCCACATGTGAGGAAGCTAATCTGGTGGGGAAAGCATGGCAGGGGAGTGTTGGAGAGTAGGGGCACTCGGGTAGTGGGTAGATGCTTCCTGGTTGTCAGGGGATCCTCTCAGGATCCAGGTTCAGGACCATCTCTGATTATGACTCGTGGAAGTAAAGGAACCATATACAAGCAAGAAGCATAAAGATCTCTGAGGACTTCCTGGGGTTTAGTAATTTGTTGATTCAGACACTAAAATTCACCTTTCGGGACAATTTTAAAATGTTGCTTTTATAGTCTGCCCTTCAATTCTCAAGTATTCTTCACCGTAGTTAGTTGTGATGTGACTTTCCACACTGATATGAGCCCCGGCAAAGCTTCTCCTTTTCTGGCTGCCAAGACCCTGTTGGCTTAACCACATCCTATTGTCTCTCTTCCCTGGAATGGTGGAGGGAGAGGGTACACAGAATCCTCCGGCTGGGTTGAGGCAGCAAGACTCATTCCTAGGCCTGTGTTTCAGCTTGAAATACGCCACAAATTGCTAGACTTGGTGGCTCAGCCTGTCATCCCAGCACTTTGGGAGGCTGAGCCAAGTGGATGGCCTGGACCCGCGGGTTCGA
Source organism: Tarsius wallacei (assembly GCA_963574415.1). Taxonomy (NCBI): domain Eukaryota; kingdom Metazoa; phylum Chordata; class Mammalia; order Primates; family Tarsiidae; genus Tarsius; species Tarsius wallacei. Next base: position 39,121 of record CAUYQG010072000.1, on the reverse strand, counting down.
GACCAGCCCGGGCAACTTGACGAGACCTCATCTCTACAATAAATCAAAAATTAGCTGGGGTGCCTATAGTTTCGGCTACTTGGAAGGCTGAGGCGCAAGGATCACTGGAACCCAGCAGGTCGACGCTGGCGTGGCCATGAGGGAGCCTGGGTGACAGAGTGAGAATCCAACTCAAAAAAAAAAAAAAGGAAATATATTGCAAATTAATTGCGCCGATGCAGGTAATTAAGATAGTCACTTGATTGTGTGCCTTCCAAAAAATTTCCTTAATTTGCCAGACCTAGACGTGATGTTTTGAAATGTTAATAATCCGTGACTTTTAAAAAGAAAAATTTGTCTTTTGAATGGAATTCAGAGCTAAAGAAAATGTTTAGGCGGATTAGTACCCAGGCTGTAGGTTCATACAAGTCTCAATGGTAATAGTATACCACTGAGCATAGCATATGTCTCAAGGACTTCAATGCCAAACCTTCTGTAATTCCTACTGTTATAATGACAACAATTTTTGGTCTCTACTCTCAAATGATCTTGCAGCAGATAGAGATATATTCGGAAGCACTTTCTAGATCGGTAGTCAGAGGAGACTCAACTTTGAGTAGAAACATGGTTTCAGCCAACAGGGGTGACATAATTAGTTAAACAGAAAAAGAGACACCAGTAAAGACCATAGTATAAATCTGAGTTCTTTGGCATTCTCTGCTGGGGGTTAATATTCTTTGGTCTTACCATGTTTTTGCTTATTAATATAAAAAATAAGTATATTGTCTCCTCTTCTACCAAGAAGGTTCAATGGTATTTATAGCCTTCATCAGACACAGCATTTCTGTTTCTTAACTTCTTTTTGATATGCATGTTTCATAGCTGATTATAATTTTAATACTTCTGATCAAGAGCTGATTGCCCGTTCCTTATTCCTGTTGGATCCTTTAGATTTAGAAGCTAACTTCAGAATGTATCCTACCTGACTTCGCATATTCCTGTCATCATGGCTGGGCCGAGGGCCCTCATCTTCATTTAACAACCAAGAGTTCATTAATTATGCACCAAAGTTTTTCTGTTCTGTCTTGGAATTCAAATATACAGTATAAGGATTTTGGATAAATGTATATATTCCTGTAAACATTATCCAAATTCACATATCAAACATTTTTATCTACCTCAGAAAATTTCTTTATATTCTTTACTTTCCAATCCTGCTCTAAGAAATTATTGTTCTGATTTCTATATTATGAATGAGTTTTGCTTGTTTCAAAATTTCATCTGACTGGACTTATATACTATGTAGCCTTGTGTTTTGTTTCTTTTACTTAGCATAAATATGTTTGAGATTTCTCCAGGTTGTTGTGTGTGACAGTGGTTTATTTAACTTGCTGAGAATATTTCACTGTATGAATATATAACAATTTTTTTTGCCCATTGATGGATGTTTGTGCTGTTTCCAGTTTGAGGCTATTATAAAGCTGCTATGAACATTCATTCACATAGAAATCCTTTTGTGACTTATGTTTTCAATTCTCTTGGATAAATATTGGAGTGAAAATCATGAATCACAGAGAAGGTATATTTTTGAATTTCATAAGGAACTGCTGTCTTCAAGAATCACGTCAACAAGTGGCTGTATGCTCCCACCTGCAAGGCATGAGAGTTCCAGTTGCTCCAAATCTTCACAGCACTTGGTATTGTCAGTCTTTTAAATTTTAGCCATCCTTTATTAATTTTCATTTCCATGGTGTCCAACAGGCATTTTGGTATGTGCTCACTGATTACTCATACATTTTTTTGTGAAGTGGCTGCTCAAATAAATTTTCCATTTTTGCTGGGTGTGCTTGCCTTATTAGTGAATTGGAAGTGTTCTTTATATATTTTGGACACAAATCTTTTGTCAGATTTATGTAACGCAATTATTTCCTCCCTGAGAGCTTCCAATAAGTTGTTCTATTTCTGTCAATTGTTCCTTGTTTAAACACATATGGCCAGAGATTCAAGTGAACCTCTACGCAGATTCCAGGACCCTTCTGTGTAGATCCCCTTTTTTGGTATACAGCCACACAAAATCCAGCCACCTTTGTGCCTCTAAACTCTGATTTTTGTATTGTAAGCTCAAGGAGACCACTGTATTATTCTTGCTTCCTCTTCTTGTATTTTATTCAGAAACTGCCCCTAGGCAAAAAGCCAGTGTGACCACCAGTCTTGTCTTATTCCCTCCCCCTTCAGGAATCATAGCTCTGTTTGTGTCTGAAAACTTCTGATTTATATATTTTGCCCAGTTTCTAGTTATTTCCTGTAGGAGGACTAGTCTGATATCAGTTACTCTTGCCTTTATGACTGGAGGCTGAAACTTTCAGATGTTACTTAAAAACAAGCAACGGCAGCAACAACAACTACAACAAATAAAAAAGCAACAGATTAAGGAATTCCAGAGAATATGAATATGAGTGCAGTATTAGTATACTTTACAGATATTTGGTCAAGGAATGACTGAATGACTGAATGACTTGCTTTTTCTTACATTGTAAGGAATGATTCAGCCTACACTATTGAAATAATTACTAGTTTTCTATCATACTCACAACATGTTTTTCCACAACTACTATAAAGGAAAATGAACACACAACAACAAACATCTAACAAATGTAGGTACTACAATGGAGTTGATACAATTGTTATCACTCACTGAAATGCCGTCATTCTCTGGCCTTGAGTAGTGCTAATTTCTAATTTCTAATTTTTCCACTTTCCACTTTTCCAAAGACCAACCTATCCTGTATTCAGAAGCTGGAGGGTCAATAGGGACCAGATATTTAATCATTAAGATAGCATTTGAAAATCTATTATGATGAGATGATAACTATGCTAAGTGATTTATCTTATTTGGTACTCATCAAAACCCAGAGATAGAAGTATGATTTTCTGACATTGAACAGCTCATTTAATAATTTCATGTCACAGCTTTCTTATCTATAGAAAGGGATAGTAAACAGATAAGTGAAGGTGTGAGCCCAGACCATCACACTTCAGAATGTGGACTGCTTGCTTATGATTTAGAAAAGATTCTACCAAACTCTCGCTAAACATTGTTTGACCTCAGGCTTGAATACATGTAATAAAACATGCAGTCCATACATTTTTTTCTATCAAAAACTCTGCTAGCATGGCAGTAAAATAATTTCAAAGAAAGCTGAAATCCGTGAAATCAGAAGAGCAGATAGGAAGAAAACAACAGGCAAGAAATTTCTTCAGAAGTTAGCTTTAGTAAATGAACAGACTAGGGAGCTGAAACTCATGCACCTGTAGATAAAGGTGTGAGTTAAAGATAAGCTGATTTATGCTAATTAAACAGTAAATTTCTGGCACTTGGTTCCAAGTTAGGCATTAGGGAAGGCAAAAGTAAAGCATAAGGTATTTAAAAAACTAAAATACGGCACTCAACCTTTATTACCATATTCCTAGTCCTACCATAGAAAGAGCTAGGCTTTACTTTCTTGAACGTTCTCCATATCTGAAGCCAAGAGAGATGGTTTGGCCCTATGCGGAAAACATGGAACTAGGGCAAAGTTCACGGGGATCCTCTATTGACCTGTCATTAGAATACTAGAAGTCAAGCATATTACCCACAAGTCAAACTCCTCTACCACCCTCAGAAAAGACATTGGATGATTCCCCGGAAAAATAAACAGCCCAAAGAAAGACCTAGATAAACTGATATTTGGGGGATTTCCTGAACAAAATTATTAGGATCCTTCCCAATAATTCTACAGTGAAGTCCATCATCTCATAAACCTTATTTACAGATACAGAAATTGATTAGACAAAGATCTCCAGGCTGGTACAGAAGTCTTTACTCCAATATGAAGGACACAGTTGGGGGAGATAGAATAAGGAAGGGAGAGAGAGAGAGAGAGAGAGAGAGAGAGAGAGAGAGACAGAGGGAGGGAGGGGAATGTGTAATATAGAGAAATTGAAAGAATGCATGGAGCAGAAGAAAATTTCTTTTTTTTATTTTTTTGAGTTGGAGTATCACTCCATTGCCCAGGCTGGAATGCAGTGGCACACTCAAGGCCATCCCAGGGTCTACCTGCTGGATTCTGGCGATCCTACCGCCTCAGCCTTCCAAGTAGCCAGAACCACAGGTGTGCACCACCATACCCAGTTAATTTTTAATTTATTGTAGAGACGAGGTCTTGCCAAGTTGCCCAGGCTGGTCTCGAACCCACGAGCTCAGGCAACCCACTCACCTCGGTCTCCCATAGTGCTAGGATTACAGGCTGAGCCATCGAGCCTGGCCAGAAAATTTCAAAAATATAATTAATATCCCTAAGAAAATAAGAAATGCTCTTATATCCACAAAAGGACTATATAAATATCAGGGAGTCATAAAGGCCCCTTGAATACACATACACGCACACATACTCATGTGATTATGTATATAGAATAAATTATATATATGTGACTCTACCCTGCAAACTGTAGCTGATTGTCCTTCTCAGACAATCATATCTCTTTGCTGAATCCAAGGAGAATTCTAAGCTCACTGGGGTTCCCCCCTCCCTGTACCCACCTTTGAAATTCTCTTCAGGCAGTAAGAAGCGTCAGTTACAGGACTCCTCTGTTGTTTTCCTTCTCAGGCTTCACTCCATTGACTGATGTTCAGTATCTTAAACCATTGTTTCCTGCTTTTTTGTCTCAGTTTTTAAAATTTACTTAAGGTGGGAGGATAAAGATTGTTCCCTCAATTTCATGTTGGCCAAAAGCAGAACTCACATAAAACCTTGAAAAAAATTAAAATTACATGAAAAACCATGGTCTAAGCCACTGTTAATAAATCCTGGTCTTCTCTCATGATCAGTTGAGACTGTGATGACAAAGCCTCTATGCTTTTTATGAAAGAGAAACAACTTGGGTCTCTCTCAATAATTTTAACAGGATAACTTATTTAGAGGTTGCTATTTTTGAGAGAATTATCACTTTAAGTTGATCACACAGTGTTGAAGATGAAAGAGAGAGGATCATTCCTCAAATGTCTTACCTAAGTATTTTTCAGGTAAGACATTTGCTTTTGCTTGAATGTGTCCCCTCAAAAACACGGGAGTTGTCAATGTGATCATATTAAGCAATGGGGCATTTAAGAGTTGATTAGAACATGAAGGCTTCTCTCGTGTGAATGGGATTAAATACCTTATTAAAGCAGCTTCACACAGTGTCCAGACCTTTTGCCCTTCCTTCCACCAAGTGAGAACACAGAATTCCTCCCCACTGGAGAATGCAGTTCCCACAAGATAATGAAATCTTGCCTTGATCTTGGACTTCCCAGCCCCCAGAACCATGGGAAAATAAATTTCTGCTTGCAAATTACCCAATCTCAAGTATTTGGATATAGCCACACCAGATGGACTGACAGCATTTAACCTCACTGATCCTTAGTTTCTTCCTTTGCAGAATAAAATTGATACTATCTACTTTGCTCTGCTATTATGATGTTTAAGATAGTTATAAGAAAACTAGCACGGAGACTGATTCATATCAACTTTCAAAAATATTAGTTAATTTATTGTTAAACACTTAGGTAAAGGTAATATGGGGATAGGTCTATTTTATTTTCTTATGCCATCTTGTTGTCAAAACCTACTGACTGTTTATGCTGTTGACATGCCTTAAGTAATTTCCTAGCAAACATTTCTGGCACTGGAAGCACATTATATTTCAGTTTGCCATTTCCCATGAGCAACCAAGAAGTCTAACTTGGCACACAGAAAGGACAGGACTATGGTCAATGGATTAGACTGCAACAGTGATGTTTGGGGTGACTGACCTGTCTGTAAGTCTCACATCCAAGCCAGTGGTGAGGAAGTACACTGCTTTCTGCAGCACCTCTCAACCCCAGGGCTGGCAGTTGGAGACATGGGTCTGTGGCAGAAGATCAGCTGCTTTAGCAGCTAATTAGTGAAAGGGGTTGTGCTTGACATTTGGAAAGTTCTTAAGTGAGCCATGCTGTAGTGAGAAGCTGAATAACATCCTTACTTATCTGTCACATCGTTTATGTTCACTTCTCTTGGCCTGGCCTCAGCACACTGCATAAATCTACAGCTGCAGAAACCAAACTCTCATATAAAATTGAAGGATTTATTTTGAGGTATTGAAAGGTTTATAGCTGAAAAAGTTAAAATTTGCCGAATCGGCATTTGGAGGGCTCTCCCCTAGGCTTCGCCCCTCTTGGCTTTCCAATTCTGTTCTCTGAATTCCTGTCTCCACAGGGAGATCAGGAAGCCAGGGGAAAACAGTGACATGGATGGAATTGTCCAGACTTACTCTTTCTTGCCCTTCTGTGGCTTCATATTTCAACCTGAGTAGCCTTCGAAAGCTGTCCCTAGGATGCTAAGACCCACATGTGAGGAGAATAAAACAATCATTCAATTCTGCTCTGGTGCCCAATTGCATTTTGGACTCCAGGAATTTCCACCCATTTTTAGGACATATTTCAGAGTGCAGTGGTAACTCCACAAAGCCTTCTTCCCTGCATAGAGACTGCTTTAGTGGGAATCAGTGGGGAGTGAGCTTAGGTCTTCAGCTTTTGCATCAAATAAAAATCTGAGCGATCACTCTTGTATTTAATCCAGTGACTCATTTTTCCTCCTTTGGATCCTGTAGGTCTTCCTAGTGACCTACTAGATTTCCATTTGTGGTCTGATTCACTAATAGAGTTAGGAAGGATAGATCTCTAGATCTTAGATTGCTTGCAGATGGACTGAATATCCAAGCCCAAGAAACAAAAGCTAAATGCACATGTGAAATGCCATTGAGGCAGAGAGTTGGAATATTGGAAGACCACTCAGTAGACACCGGACGTCTTCAGATCTGAGTGAGACAGTTTTGTTGACTTGTTCCATAGCCCTGGGAAGGGGTGGAGGAGAGGAATAAAGGTCTCCAATCATTTTATCTCTAACAGATGAAATATCAACTCTGCACTTTAATAATGACACATACCTTATTTATCTTCCAGAAATTTTGTGAGAGATCAGTGAGATAATTCAGCCCTGAAAGCTGTAAAGAGTTCTAAAAATATCACACGCAATGACTCATGGGAATGCCAGTTCCATTGGTTGGCAGCTCTACTCACCCTCTGCTCCTTCTTCCCAAATCAGTACTTTCTCTCTTTCCTTCCTTCAACCCTCTCCAATCCATAAGATAACAGTGTCCTTTCATGAAGGCTACTGGAGTTCCATCAGCTGGTACTATCTTTCTTTTACATCCCGGCTGCTATTTTAGCACTTTTCAGGGGCCCCTATTTACAGAAATGATTCCAGTGGTGTGTTTTTGTTGGATCAGCCCTAACCCCAGAATGCAGTAGCAACAGACCCTGACAAATGGAAAAGTCCCTTAATCTGCAAATGAAAAGTCGAAAACTGGCCCCTGGCTGCCCCCCCCCAAACCCTGGTGGTCTCTTCTGGGAATAGGTCCACTTTTTAGTTGAAACACAACCATTTGGGCCCCTTTGCAGAGTAAGCAGCCGCTGAACTGTGCAGTTGCTAAGGAATGGAAGGTTCTCGCTCCCTGTTCTGCAGGCACGCGTGTCCGAACTCTGCAAGGGCTTGGTGCTTTCTGAAATCTCCCTGCTCCGGTGAGAAGAGAAGTCCTTTTTACCTCTCTCTGCCCAATGCCAGTTCCAACAGCTGTAACTATTTCATTTTTAATTTGCTTCTTGCAGCCTTGTCTCTGCTTAATCCATTACGACAACGTTGAATGTTCCCGGCTCATATATTTATAAAGGAAAAAAAAAAAAAAAAGAAGAAGGAAAAAGACTTTGAAAAATGGTATCTAAATTGTAGCCAAATGTACTCAGAACTCTCCTAGGTTAAATTGCAAATAATTTTCTTTCAAACATCACAAACACTCTGACTTAATTCAACAAATTGGACCGAGGGGTTTCATTGCTCTCAGAAACATGATTCATTCTCTTTTTTTTCCCCTCCATCTTTCTGTTCAGTTCTATCCCTTCCCCCACCCTTTCCTTTCAGAAATGTTCTGGTTGATTTTTAGCCACATTGCATTGTCTCTAGGTTTCCTTCCTGAAGAGTCCATGAATAATTTGTCTGTCTGTTGAGAGAGCCATTTTGGAGACCAGCCCCATCCTCGCAGTGCAGGGGCATGGAGAGGGAGGGCTGCTTTAAATCAATCAGTTGACACTAATCTAATGTCTAATTAGCTCTGGGTGGGCGTGTGCTTTGATTATAGGAAGTGCCTCAGGCAGTGGCTGGCGTTTGAAGGGCTGCTCCACGCGTATCAATCATCCTTTGACAAGATCTGGAAGAAAAAAATAAAGAACGGGAAAAAAAAAAAAACAAAAAAAAAAACCAAGAGGGGGTATGTTTCCCTCTGTCATCTGCTGATTATCTGTTTCCAGTGGTCCAAACCAACGCTTTGAAACTCATCCGTTTGCTCTTAGCAATGAGCGCCTGACCAGAGAGACAGACTTTCCAAAGTCAGCAAAAACTGCCAGTCGTGTCAAATAATTACTTCCTGTGTCACAGAATACCTAATCATATCTAATAGCAGTTATGCAGTCCATTTTTTAAAACTTAAAATAAATGCATATGCTTTACTTTTCAGTATTCAGCTGAACCCTAAAAAGAAGCAATTCATTACTATGAAATTGTTTCTATTTATCGTTTTATGTTGAATGCTAGATAATTGAATAAAAGAGGCAAAATCTTTAATCAAAATAAGAAATTGCTTTTATTGAAGATGGCATGTGTATAATTATTTTCTGATTAATTTTTTTTTCTGTACTTAAATTCGCTCTTTTCGGGGGACAGATGGTTTAGAAATTTTCCTAGAAGTGCCCTTGGCAGATTTAAACGCTGTTGCTACTGTTACTATTTCTAGTAGGAAGCTAGCCTCATTCTCGTTTGCTCTTTTTCTGAGACTTCCTTTTCTATGACAGTGACCCAAAGTTACAGAATGGTGGTTAGATCAGAATTAGTGAGGCAGTTTGAGTGTCCTCTAGTTTCTAAAACAAACAGAAAATTTAACTGAGGGGTCGTTTCATTCTCATGCTTATTGATTATGAGATTGAGGGGCGGTATTTTTAAGTACTATTTTTATTTCAGATCTGCTTGATTAGCTTTTCTGTGTGCTTTTATTTTTCTAAGGATTCCAAGCTGTTTAATCTGTTGAACACAGGGAAGTAGGAGGATAGTAAAACAAAGATCTGCGTGCAAAGCCTGGAATAGAACACACTCTGAGGCTCTGCAGACAGGCTATTAGGTTTAAATCCCGGCCATGCTACCTACCAGCTGTGTGACCTTGGGCAAGGTACTTAACCTCAATGAGCCTCACCTGTGAAATGGAACCCACGATAGTGCCTATTTCACAGGGTGATTATGAAAATCAAATCATATGACGCATGTGAAGTGTTTAGCACATGGTAAGCACTCAATAAAATAGTCACTGTTATTGTTGGTGTAGATAAGTGAGTGTTTTTCCAGCAGCTCTGGCTGAGTTTAGAAAGCCACAAAAGGTGGGTCTCTGTTTCTTTGGAAACAGAGCTGGAACAGGAAGGTCTCTTCCAAAGTTTTATATAAGGACCAAGCATTGATACTTACACCACTCCCTCAGATGTAGGTATTGTGGGCTCTGTATTGCATGACTAGGTATGCAATAAAATACGTAAGATTATTGACCTACTTTGAGTTAAGGTAATTTCTTAAACAAATTTCACAAGACATTTTTTTTAATTGTATGTACAGTTTGACAGTTTTACAGAAGAATTCACATCGGAATGTCCACTGAAGTCCTTCTGTCCTTGACCACTTCAATAACTTTAAGAAGAATGCTTCCTCTCTCTCTCGATCACCCTCTTTCTCTTTGACACAAGCCAGAATAGGGAAGCAATGATGTATCTGTATTCAAAGGCACTGGCTCATACTTTTACCCTCTACAATTTAATGCTGTCCAGTTTTGTCAAAACTTGAAATCAACATGAAATATAAATTACTAAATTACAAAACGTTCTTGTATATTGTTTTATTTTTATTCATAGGACACATTTTAGAAATTGTTTTGTAAAGGTTAACATAAAAACCTCTGCATTTTAGTATACTTATTCTTGTAAAATTAATTTTTTCAAATATTGAGAAAGTAAGACTATCGTGAAAGTGAACAATTCTGAGTTTTTTTCCTCGAAGCACCTTGTTGGTAAGTGTCTTCTCATCAGTTGATTGAAAGTCCAGGAAGGAAGTTGTCAGAAGCACAAACTTGCACTATGTGTCTTAAGTTCCTTACTGAAAGACTATCTGTGGTTCCGTTACTCTGAACAAACTTTGAAAAGAGCCATTAAAGGCAGTAAGAATCACTTGCGATTTGCAGAGAGATGCTACTTCATTACTTCCTTTTACTTCCTTTTACTACAACAACCTAAATTCTGATGATAGGTGATTGCCAATAAGAGCTTCTGCCTGCCTACCCAGTTTAAGTAATAGAAGAGTAGATAATAATGACATATAATTGGCCTATAATATGGTGAATATTTTAAATATTTGGATTTCAGTTTATACATATTTAATTGGCTTAGTTTTTGTGATTCCTTCAGTATAATAAAATGAAGTAATGAAATGAGTATTTAAAAGATCTTCAAGTTAGGTCAAGCTTGGTGGCTCAGCCTGTAATCCCAGCAATTTGGAAGGCCGAAGCAAGTGGATTGCCTGAGCCCACTGGTTCGATATCAGCCTAGGCAACTTGGCGAAACTTTGTCTCTACAATAAATCAAAAATTAGCCGGACATGGAAGTGCGTGCCTGTAGTTCCAGCTACTTGAAAGGCTGAGGCAGAGGGAGTGCCAGAGCCCTGCAGGTCGACACTGGGGTGGCCAGGAGCATGCCACTGCACTTCAGCCTGGGCGACAGAGTGAGACTCCAACTCAAAAAAAAAAAAAAATCTTCAGGTCAATTTGTGTCATGTATGAACCAAAATCTGAATTAACTGTCAGAAGAGTGCTGTTCTACTTTCAATATTGTCTTTATGACTAATTAGAATTCCCCAAAGTGCCCGTAAATAGCTAAAAGGAAAAAGAATAACTCTTTCCTTCCAAAAGCCCACATCCCGTCTGTTCTGATAAACTCTGATACAACGATCTCAGCTAAAATTAAGATTATGAGGGAAGAAACAGTATAGAGGAAGCACAACCAAATTGCTTTCCTGTCTTCAGGTGCACAAGATACCTTGGATGTAGAGTCAATAGTTCCCTGCCACTGTGGGAACATGTTATTAAATTGTGGCAGAGGGATTTTGTCTAGACGGCAGAAAATACTTTCTAACCATGAGGGTTATGTGTCATGGGAAAGCAGTATTACAGCAAGGACTGTCGAACTTCCTGCTATGGGAATTTTATAACAAGAGCCAGGCTGGTATCAATTCACACAAGACCTGCCCGGAGGTAGGGGAATGGATAAAATGACCTTTTCTGCCTCCTCCAAGGGCTATAACTGGCCCTTAATGAAAACCTGGTACCAAGGACTAGTTTAGTATGGAACAATGCTTTTAAGGCCAAAGTTTAATTTCATAACAGAAATCAGATACTCCAGACAGACGGATCGCTCTCTTCTAAGATGGATAAAATGACTTGGTCTTGGGAGCTCATCCCGAGGGGTGCTTTAAGGAACATTCTCTGAGAACTGCATGTTGATGATTTAACGGATCTATTCCATTTCCAGATCTTGTGATCTATTAGTACCACCATTAAATGGTCATAGTCTAACATTTTAGTACAGTATCCACAGAGTAACAGACACCAGCCGAAGCATTTGGCCATCCAACGTCAAAACTTGGTCTTGGTCCATTGCCGTACAGCGAATGCTAGAGACGGTAGCGGCTCTGTTTTCCCCTTGGCCTTCAGATTTGAATGTGCTCTTCATCATGGTTATTAAGATCTGCATATAGAGTTACTCAGTTTCAGTCTGCATTCCGAGGAGGCTGCTGGGAAAGTATTGGTACTGCGGCTTATTCTCTTGGAAGTTAAAAGTCCCCGTGCCTTTGATCTTGAATCTTTGTACCTTCACAAATGTAATAGATATGGTCTGCTTGGGGATATCAAATATGAGTAGTTCTGTCTTAGGTTGTGTGTGTGTGTGTGTAACTGATTCATACCAGTAGTGCTCAATGGACCATCCAAGTAAATGGCTATGTTGTTGCCCTCCACTGATTCTTACGTGCTGTCTGTCGCTCTGAAAAAGATAGGATTGCTGCACTTATTATTGAAGTAGGCTTCTGGGCAGACTTTGGGAGGAAAAGAGGTACCAGAAAGCTTTCTGGCCTTGTTCCTGTACGTGTTCATGCTGAATGCCGGCCACTCTGACTTCTTTTCGGCTGCTCCTGAAACAGAATAAGGTGGCACACAATGGGAAGTCGGGGAAGGGAGGGTCCACGGGCAGCTCCCAGCAACAGGTGCAAGCAACATGGCCGCCACTTTCCCACACATATCAGAGAGTCTCAAGTGGCCATGTGTGCTCTGAAAATGAAATAGCCGTGCGGATCGGGTGTCTGCCAATTAGAAGTTGCGAGCGAAAGAGCAACAAGGAGGTGGATGCCCGATGGCAGGAGGGGAGGGGTGTGGTGAGGGGGGTTGTTTGTCTCCTTGCATCTTGGTTAGTCCCATATCCAAAGCTCGGATGTGAAATCCTATCTGTGTTATTTTGCTTCCAATAATCGTGCTCCAGTGACGCCCCGAGATGGTATCTGGGTGATGAACACAGAGAGACCTTCCATTGTTCCTCCTTTCATTTGTGCCGAGTAGCTGTTGGCTGGTAAGTGTCTTCAGGTGGGACCGGAAAGTTCTGAGGAAGGCAGACACTGCAGGGAACCTGGAAGGGGCTCCCGCCAGCCGGCTTTCTTCTGTGCCAGCACCTCCGCCCTCTACCTCATATATCATTCATATTTAATGGACTGATAGTGCCTGTCATATCCTTAAACCTGACCTGAAATTGTGATACTCACTTGGAGCAATTTGAGATCAGACAAGTAGAGGACATGTTTGTGGTTAAGGAATTATTTTCAGGGGCCTGTCAAAGTGTTTCCATATGAGGCTAATGCCATTTTCGTAAGAAGCACGTGCAAGAGACACAATAAATATTATTTCGTTTCCTTTGGTACATTTTTTAGAACAGATCCTGAATGTGAAGGGAAGGCATTCACAGGGAGATTTTTTGCAACAGCAAGTACTCGGCAAGTGATACTTTTGGGGGGAGATCGTTTGGGGGTCTTTTTTCAGTCTTAAGGCGCTTGTGTGGGAATCTCTAAATGATCTGTGTTTTACTTCATTTTCTTTTCAGTTTTCTGTATAATGGGGTGAGGAGGTATATTCTGGTGATCCCTCCCAAACTTCCTTGATTGATCTCTGCATTATACCTCCTGCTTCAGTGGCATCTGACTTGACATGCTCATTACATGTCAAGAGCTCTCATAACGCCTTGGTATTTTCTACTCTTCATGTGGAGTCTTTTTTTTTCTTCCCCTTTCCTCTATTGGTGGGCTTTTCTCATTTTCCAAGACTGGGACCAAATATCTCTTCTCGGTCAAGCCTTCTTCAGCCCCCTTAGGCATAATGGAAGTACCCTTTCTCTTTGTTGCCCTGTTCTTTAATATGGCTGTCTCCTCCCTGGGCGCAAAGTCTGTCTGGAGCAGGGGACTTTTCTCCTTCTTTAATTCTCTCACTGTCTGATGTGGTGCTCCATAAATACTGATTGATGATTCCAGGGATGAATGGGGCTTTCAGAGGTTAGGATGAGTCTGACTGAAAGATTGGATTCTCAATCCCCTTTAATGATTTGCCACGGATGAGCCTTGGAGCCTAGAATTAGGGAAGCAGTCCTCAGATATTCCTTTCTTAGTAATAAACGTTTTAGGTGATAAAGACGTTTGATATCAGACTTAGTGTGAGACTTCTTCATATGCGCTTGGTTGCATATAACTGATGATAATAATAATAATGACGATGTTACAATAACAGCATTGAGAGCTAATATGTATTGAGTGTTTGACACGCGCCGGGAACTCTGGTGAGCGGCTTTACGGACATAACCCTCATTTCCTGCTTACAAGAATGCTGTGAGGTAGGTGTTGTTATCCTCATGTTATGCATGACGAACCTGAGCTGAAGAGTGTTTCAGTGACTTACTCAGGGCCCCACTGTTAGTAAGTGGTGAAGTCTGGGCATGAACTCAGGGAGCCTGGTTCCAGAGTGTTTATGCTGGTATGTTAGTTTAAGACAAGGGCCATGGGAAACAGTCAAAAATGCTTTAGCTGTCCTGAGCAGTTGTAGAAATTCTGCCTGTGCTTTCTTGCCCTACTAGAATTCCAAAGGTGTTGAGTACTCCCTGTTTCCACGTTACCTGTAAATGTTCTCTGATCTTCCAGGGTTCAGACAAATGTGAAATGCGTCTCCAGGGCCGGTTTGGGTCTCCAGACTGAACAAAGCCAGTCAGCTAGGATTCTGGTTGTATCTGTAGAATCAGAAGAAACTTGTGAGAGTAAGTGGTTTTCTGGAAAACATCGGCTGAAAACCACATTCACCCCAAATTGCTGTATGAATGAGATACATGGTTTTCTTTGTGTTTTTAATAATTCCGGTGGTGGCCTAGTGCTTCTATTTCCCTGTATTTGTGTGGAGTCAACCAAAATAGCTTTGTACAAACGATAAAATGTATAAAAGCGTAGATGTACCTTGTCATTGCTTTGCTGATTAGAAATACTCTCAGGACAACAACAAAAAACTGTGGCTTTAGTACTGACTAGCTTTGAAAATACTAAAAGCATCGCTTATTTCAGAATGCCTTTGCCTCATATTTGTTTACTTTTCAGTTTTTGTATTTGCATATTTCAAGCATTACATTTTCATATTTCTCAAATAGGGAATATTCAGCTATATTTCTCAGAGATATTTCTAACTGTATCTGATACTCAAATGTGCCAAATTCTAGCTAGGAGGAGGAACAATGTTGGTTTTAAGTTAGTAATATTATATTTTTGTGGTTGACTATTGGGAAATTTCTAATGTATTTCTTCATCTTGTACTTTAAAGAGATTAGAGGTTTTTGAAAGGTTTATGGAAATTTTGAATACAAGGGTAAAATCTCTTTCCTCTAAATATCACCAGAACTCATTCTAAATGTAAAACAATGATTTACATCTCTATGTCAATTATATTTTTCTGTGGTACAATGTATATAAACTATAATAAACATTTTGCCTTAATTTTAGTTTACCGGCTATTTTTTTTAGATGGCACAAATGAAATGAGAATTGCCAAGCTGCACTACCATGTTTGATCCCAAATATTACTCTCCTTTTAACCATATTAATCAACCTAGACTTAGAGAGATTGCTAACAACAAGGCAGGACTTGAACATGCTTGTGAAGAGCAATTGAAGTATTATTAGAAAACATTTGGATGAAAAAGAATTCTCAATACTTTCACAGACTTATTGAGAGAAAAGTACTGGTGAAGTTTTGTGGAAAGAAACTAATTTTTATCTTACGTAGCTAAATATTTGTCCCCGACTAAATTCTTTTAAAACTACTTGATAATGTCAATCTATTCTGGATAACGTGGGCATTTTACTCACTTAGGTATTTAGAATACTCAAAATATTTAAAATACATATTTGTAAAGGCTTCAGTGAGATACAGAAGCCCAACATTACACAAGAATGTTATTATGTTGAGTTCACTTAAAATGTCAGTTCCATAGAGCTTAATATTCGAAGATGTTTTAGGTAAGTTGTTTTAGTCCATTTAGGCTGCTTGAACAAAATGCCATGGATTGGGTAACTTATAAATAACAGACTTTTTTTTCTCACTAGATGGTCAAGACCAAGGTATAGACAGACCTGGAGTCTGGTGAGAGAGGGCCCTCTTTGTGGTTTGCAGGTCATCTTCTCCTTGAGTTCTCGCGTGGGGGAGAACAGAGAGAGATGCCTATCTCTTATTCTTTTCATAAGGGCATGAATCTCATTCATAAGGACTCCAACCTATCCCAAAGACCTCACCTCCAAGTACTATTACATTGAGGTTTCAGTCTTCAGCGCACAAATTTTGAGGGTAGGGAGTATAAAAAATCAGGCTATAGGACCAACCGCTTCTCAGTGGTTCCACCGGCTGGAGATGAGTGAACAAACCCAGTCAGAGCAGCCAAACTGGCCCAGACCAGCAGAACTGTCCTGCTGGACCATAGATTCTTGAGCAAAAATAAATACTTATTGTTTTAAGCCACTGAGTTTTGAGGTGGTTTATTAGACAGCATAATTATGGTAATAGATAACTGATACAGTGAAGCATTAAAGATACGATTAAAGCCATGGGGGAACTCAGAAATTCCACAGACCACGTATAATTTCCAACTTGATTCAGATGTAGTCAAAACAATTCTTGTTTTCAGTTGTTAATTGGTTCAACGCTCCATCGATTTGCATCTCCAGGTAATTATCCTTTTCTAAAATTCCTACAGAATATTAGTTAAAATTGGGTTTGGAAATCACTTAGTCCAACTCATTAACTTTATAAGAAAGAAATCAAGGCCAGTTGAATTAAAGGACGTGTCTATAGCCACTCTGCCAGTTGTTTATAGAGCTGAAGCAGAACATTTTTTGCTACTTAACTTTGGATTCCTTGATTCTGATCATGGTGATATATTATAAAAGGGAAAAAAATTATACAAATACTATATTATGTGGAGGTTGTAACTGGTGATGCCATATCTTTTTTTAAAAGTGCAGTGTTTTCCATGCTGATCATCACATTCAGTTATGACTGCTAGCAAAATGTCTTCAGTCTTAGTGTGGGGCATCTACTGCACTACAGTTAATATGTATGTCTACTTGTATGTATTTCTCAGGTTAACAGTGTGGGAACAAAAGGGGGATACTGAATAGATGCTGCTTCATAATTTTGGTGGAGAAGTGAACCTTTTCTTGCAGAACAAGGCTTTATTTGCCTTACCACTTAGACATTTTTATCTTGTGACATCCTCTGTCGGCATGCAATTTCTTGCATTATTCATTGAATAATGTGTAGTAGAATCTCCACACCATGACTATGAAACATGGCTCTGAGTAGTTTCCTATGGGGAGTAAACTGTCATTTTTCACCACATTAAATTTTATAAGTTTCAAGCGAATGGAAAATGGATTTTATTATTTTCTCTCTCTCTCTCTTTTTTTTTTGCCACGAATGTTTTATGGCTGCAAAAACAGAATTTGTGGTTTCAACTGTTCAAGTTTGATGCAGAAAGCTATGGAACCTCTTATGTAACCTGATGGCCTGAATAATTATCAAAATATTTTGCTTTCCACCCTTTCTAAGCTTTAGCAGCAGAAAAAAAAAATAGTGTATGCAACCTTTTGACCACAAAATAATAATAATGAAAAAGACCCTTTTACCAGTCAGCTTCTACACCTACACTTAAGATGCTGTAATTGGGGAAGGCCAGTGCTCACGGGCCCTGGGCCTGTGTCCCAGCTCTTATCAAGGACTACCTTTTCTGAGGAGGGAAACAGAATCTATGAGAAGAAAAGCCCAGGCTAGGAGCAGAGAAGAAAAATGGAATGGAGACCACTTAGTAGAGCTTCAGAACCAAAGGGTCTATTACCACTTCTGAATCCAGAAGTTATGTTATTTTGTTCTAAAAATATTATGAGGTTAAAAAAAAGTATGTATGCGCGTGCATATATGTGTTTCTTTGGGCTTACATAAAACATTATTTCTCAGTGTCTACTGAGAACAGAATGACCCCTTAGCTTATCTAATATGGTGTCACCCCAGACGTCTCTTAAATACAGGAGAGTCTCAGTTTATGAAATCTAGAATCCAGAACGTTATGCTGGTGAGCCAAATTCTATGAATTCGCTTGTCTATCTCTCAATCACCTATAAAAATATTATAGATTGTACATTCTATAATAATTTGTAATTCTATTTTAAAATTCAGAAATTATTAAGCTCTATTTAAAATTGGCTTTAAATTAGGAGTAGTTTTCAGTCTATATTTTTCATTTGCTTTGCAATGATATTTCTTCACAAGGTTTAAGATCCATGTACAACAACATGTAAATAAACTCTAAAGAGTCCTGCGGTAATGTAAACACCACAACTCACACCATCCCCATAAATGAGAGAAAAATTATCAATTTTTTTCCATTTTAGTTTGGATTATTTTCCCTTTGGTCACATTCAGAAATTCATAAATGCCTTTATTATCATGGCATACGCCCTAGGGGGAAAATAATCTAGCATATTTTACTTCTCCCCCCAAAACGCTAACTTATTTACCATCAAATCCAATTTTCAACCACATTGTAGAATATATCAGGTGTGTGAGAAGTGTAAAAGCCGTCTATAAATGCTTTGCTGCATCTATCAGTAGAATATAATGTCCGTGAGAGCAAGGGCATTTTCTATCCCGTTCTGAAGCTTTGTGTTCGACTACCATGCTACCAAGTGAACATGCAGTGGAAATTTGATGAATGTTTGCTAAATGATTGAACCAACCCAGCAATCCCTATTGCTTAGTGGCATAAAATTAGCAGATAGTGGCTCATTTTTCTGAATCAGAGGTTGAGAGACCATAATAAAGTACTTGTCTTTTAAATTTTTCAGATACCATGGGGATGTTAGGTTTCAGGAATAGAAATGGCACTGGATTTAATTCCACGGATCTTATTGCAGGTTACTCAAACTCTTAATGTCTGTTTCCTGATAGAGTGTGTAACTACTTCATGGAGTGACCCCGTGAAGAGATATTATAAAGGCAACAGCTATATAGGTTTCAGAGTACAATATAAGTATGCATATTATTCTAGTACTCTTAAAGAGGACTAATGGAAGAACATAAATGATATTAGAATTGATAGTCATGACCAATAATTTTTAGACAATCATCACCAAGACCTGGCAACAGTGTCTCCTTGCAAAGCTTCTGGAAGGATTTAATGGGTGAGTTTAGACTACTGAGTCTGACAGACCTGGTATGGAGTTACAGCTTCATTCATTGATGAGCTGTCTAAACTTGAAGGCGTTAGGTAATATCTCCATGCTTCATTCTTCCCATAGAGTGTCTCCTTTTTGAAATGCATGCATATGTGGAGTAACAATGTTCACGTAGCAGAGTGACTTAAAATTTTAGACTCTGGGTTCAGATGGCCTGGGTTCATATTCTGACTCTGTTACTCAACGGTCAGATACACGTGAGCAAGTTATCCAGCTTCTCAAGGAGGGCAGTTTTGAGGACATTCAGTGAATGAATAGATAATTAGCATTTCCTAAAACACGGTACATGTTGAATACATTTTAGTCACTGTTCTTATCATTATTAATGCTTTTATCACCATCTATTAAGTGGAAGCTATTTTAACACCCCTACTAAGCCATTTGGGAGAGGTCATTCCATTTGAAGAAGATGAGTAAGGCTTGTTTTGTCTCTTGCTTTATTTTGTCTTCAGAGGTGCCTTGTCATACTTAGAACACCACTCTAATGAGGCAAATGGCTTCTTTTCATGGAAATTTCCCAAATGGAAAGTTCTGTCGGTGCTGGGCAGTGCCATAGTAGAGCTGGAGGAACTTAAAGAAGGGAAGGTGCTGCTCTAGAAGATTCCATTTCTTCTCATTGGATTAACCCCATGCCCGTCAATTGTAAATTCTCATGATTAGCCATCCATGCTGCTTTGTTAATAACAGTCCTTCTATTCAGCACATACTGAGTTTGGGGGCTGATGGAGTTTCCTTTTCAAATCAACTCTTTTGGAAATCCTTCCTAATAGAACTTTGCTCGTACGGCCAGAGAACAATGCAACCAAATAAGCTACCAGCTGGAGTGAAAGAGATGGCAAAGCTAAAAGGCATATCTCATTCTGGGGAAAATTAACCTCCCAATTTTGCCCAGTAATTGATTCCATCTGACTGAGGAGTTTCAGTCTAGATTGTGACTGTCATTTGGATAGCTGGGAAGCGAAAGCCTGTAATTACAGTCATGCAACCCTGTTATCAGAGCCCGGGGAGGGCTTTCGTCTCTTCCTACCCTGGGTGATCACAGGTGAGGCTGGTCAGGGAGGGAGGAAGGAGAGAGGGCAAAGTGGGCTGGTGGTTCTTTCTCCATGGGAAAGAGCCCCTAGGGCAACCTCAACCATGGAGGAAAGGTCAGAGGTCTTTGGGAGTCCTCTTGACTTTTCATGATATGAACACGAAGAGGCCAGAGCTTCCTGCTGGCTGCAAATTCTTCTCTCCAGGGAGATGCTTTGCCTAGATATAGCTAATAAAGTGCAGAGGCTGTTATTAACAGAGTTGGAAGAGTCATTACAATGCCATCTATAATACGTCATTAGAAGCTGTGTAAATAATTTTATTATGTTTGGATAAGACCTGTGAACCGACCGCATGAGCACTGAATTTTGCAGGACGCTTGTATTTATTGTTGTTGTTTATTTGTATAAATTTAAGGGGTGTAGGTGCAATTTTGTTACATGGGTATATTGCTTAGTGGTGAAGTCTGGGCTTTTAGTGTGTCCATCACCTGAATAATGCACTCTGTACCCAGTAAGTAATAAGATAAACTAAAAATTGGACTTTTTCTCACCTTCTATATGTACACAAAGTAGACATTGTTGAAATTTATAAGCATTGTTTGGCTCTCATAAGACTAAGTGCAATATTCCTGCTATTTGTCAGTGTCGGTATACATGCACGTCTTGTTCAAGTTTGAGGTGAGAATAGTAAAAGGATTACCTGTGCTGTGAATGTGTCCACCAAAACCGTATCGGAAACTTAATCACCATTGTAACAGTATTAAGAGGTGGGAACTTTAAAAGGTGATTAGGTCATGACAGCTCTGCCTTCATAAATGGATGAATCCCATTATCTAGAGAGGGGATTTGTTATAAAAAGTTTGCTTTGCTATTGATCTTATATTTGGGAAAAATAAACAAAATGTATTTATTATATGAAAGTGAAATATAAAGGCTTTGTGTGTGTGTGTGATCTACTATAAGTCAACACAAATCCTTCTGGTACTAACATGATTTCTTCTTTTGGTTCCCAATATATTCATTTGTTTAAAAAAAAAAGATGAAGACACCTTGCAGGAATGCTCTGAGTGTTAAAGAAGCTTATGCATGATCTGACACAGCTCAATAAATGAGCTTTCCTTTTCACTGCTCTTCCTTTTTTGAAAATTATTTACACTGACTACGTATTTATTTATTCGTGTATGCGTGTAAGCGTTTTCAACAATAAACCCAGTATTGTTAAATTATATCAGAGATATAAATGAATTTATTTTTTGGACAGGAAACAATTCACAATTCAAAAGGCACACAAACGATATGAGTGAAAATTTTCTTCTTTTCTTCACTTGGCTCTCAGTTTATTTTTCCAGCGGCAACTGATGTCCGTGGCCTCCAGAGATGATTTAGACATACACAAACTTAAATATATCTATATTTCTCTATCTACCTATGTAAGTATATGCGTGCGTGTATATGTGTGTCTATGTATTATGTCTATACACACATTCTGTTTCCTTAAGAGTGATCGCTCTATGCAAATATTACATATTTCATGCCCATGTTGTGTAACTTACTTTTAAAAAAAGATCTTAACAGGATACCCCAGAGAATATTCTGTAGCAGAGTACATAACATTTCCTCATCTCTTTTCAAAGCTGCATTGCTACATGTTGTATGGGTACACCATACTTTAACCAAACAAGTACTACTGCCCGTTAGGTTGTAACCAATTTTTTTTTCCTGTTACAAACTACGTTGAATATACCTGGGAGGGGAGAGGTAGGGGAAGTGGCAGGGGTGGGGGGGGAGGGTTGCTGGGTTGCCAAAAAAATATGTATACACATTTTAAGTAGGACATTCACTCAAAAGATAGCGTCGCCATACGACAGGCAGGACAGTCAAAGAAAATGGCAGAAGCATGGTTGAGCAAACATCATACGACACACTGCAAATATCATACTACACGTTGTTACCATAATTCAATTCACCTTTGAAAAGGAATACATAGATAACTTCTCTTGAAACGCGTACACATTTTTTGGTACCCCATTTATTGATCTTCCCCACTGTTTCCAGTATTTCCTCACGAGTGCTGTTTTGTCTTCTGAAGTCCCTGGAGAGGGCCCGTACGTGGTTCATATGGCTATTTTCCATTTTACTAAAGAGAATTGGAAGGGAAAGTGAGGGAGAAAGCTACAGAGTGGACACTAGGACAATCTGATTATTGAGGTCAGGCAGCACATTGCTGGGACCGCTGGAAGGCTGAGTGGCTGGAGTATGGAAAAATCCCAATTAGATGATTAATTTAGGTACTGGGTGTGCTTTTAGCCTATGGCCACAGAGTCAGGAAAAGAAACAATTACCTCTCCAAATTGCCATGCTGGACTGATTAATTTTTAATTGAGTCTTGTTAAAGGCATGGAAAACTGTGACATACATAACCTGGAGAAATAGGCCTGAGCCAGTGGGAGCCAATCTCCTCCCTACAGGAACCCACAGATTTAACTGGAGAGGAGGGTGGATCAGATAGAGCCTGGAGGCAGGGGCTGGCAGTGATGTGGAGAGGACCCAGTTATCTTGGAGAGAAAGCTGAACTTCAAAGCAAAATGTCAAAGGGACAGCGAGTTTTTTTTCTTGGCCCTCTGTTGCCAGGCTACCCCACGGAGCCTTGTTGTGCAGTGGGCTCCTTTCTCATACCATTTGCTGTCTAAGATGAAGACAACTTGCACTGCATTTAATGAAGTGTCTTAAATTGCACTGCTGTCTAGAAAATTTAGACTGGAGCTCTAATCCATAGCTTTTCTTTGGCCCTGCATTTTATGAGAGGAGAGAGTGAGAAGAACAAGGAGAAGAATGAGAAGAGGAGAGATGACGTCTCATCCTCAATGGACATTCTAGCTGGAACTTGTGTTGTCAGTTGAGAAACAAATTGAATATCTGAGAAAGGGTCATAAAGAGGTAGCATAAAATGACATTGAGAAAATTATGGATTTATACCAGGGTACCAGGATGCTACAAATCTGGGAGAATCCTTATGTGGCATCCTGGAAGTTTGCATTTTCTACGGCTTCATGGAAGCAGAACCATTAGGAAACAGGATCTCATCTGTAATGACACCATTATGCCAAAGATACTGCACTGAGCTTTCCACAAGTATTAAGCATTCCTAGTTCCTTGGGACTCTCGGGGACTCAAGAGTGGCTGTGAATGGACCCATAAATGCAAGTTGTTTACATGGATGCATCATATGCAGTTTCATCTAAATTAATTAGCATTATGTTCTTATTAGGAGACTGCTTCTTAAATCACTTTGATTAACATTGTTAACTTAGTATCAAGGAGATACTAATAAGTGACAAGAGGTATTTGTTGTCTTATTTAAATTTCATACCAACTGGATGAAGATAGTATCATCTTCATTTCATGGATGAAGAAACAAGCCTAACAAGTTAAAGTAATTTTCCCAAGATCACCCAGCGAGACAGTGGCAGGTCTTATGGCCAGAGCCAAGCGTGTACCCTCTCTTTCTTCTACATTTACATGTAATAACTCTGCTGTCTCAGCTGTCACTGTAGACTGCACCAGTCTTAGCCTTCATCTCACGTGTTGTGCTGGTCTCACATTCGGGCTTTGGGAGTCAAATATGCTAGGTCTGAATCCTGGCCGTGTTACTAACTTCTCTGTAACCATGGGAAAACCACTTCATCTCTCTAACCTTCAGGTTTTTTTCATCTGTGAAACAAGGATCATTCTTTTCTTAGCTTGTTGTGAGAGTTAAATGAAACCGAGATAGATAATATCTGTCAAGAGTTTAGTATGTGTCTCTCACACAAAAGTACTCATTGAATGATGCCTACATTTATTATATTATTCTTACACAGGTCTTGCATAGGTCTGATTTCTGTTCCCCAAAGGGAGATCAACTGAAAGACTGGTTTATAATGCAATAACTAACTCATATGTGAATAATACACTAATACTCAGCGGTTACCTTCTAAGTCAGGGTCAAACCAGTGGTTACAGAGACATGTGAAGCAGCCACACTTTCAAAGATTAGCATATAAAAATGTATAAGATATTAATAACAAAAAAGTGCTGATTATACTACATTAGTTTGTTGCTTAAAAGTATATACTCCCCTCTGTCACCTCCACAGGGAGAGTGCCCTTCCAAGGAAATTGATTTGAGATGTGACCATGTGACATTTCAGCTTATTGGCAGGAAGAATGTATTTCTGTGCCACTCAGTGTGGCTCATCATTGCTTTGGCCGGTAGAATTAGTCGAAGTGGCAGGATGCACTTGCATGATGGGAGTTTGCTCTCTTATTCCTCTGCCAGTGCCTGGAGGTGACCATGTCTTGGCTAGACCCTCACTCTGGGTACAGTGAGGGACACATGAAGCAGATTCAGAGTCAGTATGAATCCTGGGCTGCACAATTGGACTTGGCCTTGAGCTCAGCCTAGGTACTCAACTTCTAGCCCATGTACGGATGCATGAGCAGAAGCATACTTACCACTATACACCATTGAGCTTCTGTTGTAGTGTGTTTTGTGGAAATAGATACCTGATACATTAATGCAAATGGTGTTAGACGCATGACAGTTGTACAACCCACATTCGCACTCATTTTAGGGTTTATGGGCAAATAATACAGATGCTAGTCATTTAAAGAGAATATCTTCACATTTTCTTTTCTGGTTTGCACGAAGCTAGCGCTAACCTTGTGTTCTTGGACAAGCCACGCGGACCTTTGTGTGTCTGCCTCTCCATTTGAAGAAGAAAGATTTTGCTTGCCACCTACCTTTCCCCAGGAGTCATAAATTAACAGTTGAAAAACTCTTTGAGATCTCCCATGAAAGGTGCAATTTGAGCAGAAGCATGCCTATTATTTATTTTTATTATCCATTTTAAAATTGAATACTTAGAGCAAATAGATTTTCCAGCCACCAAAAAGGAAGTTTCTTCTATGCCACAACATATTATGGATTGGGCACTCTCCAACCATAGACTATATTTCCCATTTATAGCACTAATTTAGATGTTTATGAGTCTGTAAATGTATTCCATTTCTCCAGGGGCTTCTGAGTACCTATAATAGTCTAATATTTTGGAATGCTAAATGATGCCTTGGGCAAAGTATAAAACTGGGGCATAAGAGAGGCAGGGAAAGACTTGGGTAACAATACAGACACTTTAAAAAATGAAATAGGCCAGGCGCGGTGGCTCGCGCCTAAAATCCCAACACTCTGGGAGGCAGAGGCGAGAGGATTGCCTGAACCCAGGGGTTTGAGACCAGCCTGGACAAGTTGGTGAATCCTTGTCTCTACAATAAATCAAGAAAAATTAGTTGGGCATGGCTGTGCATGCCTATAGTTCTAGCTACCTGGAAGGCTGAGGTGGAAGGATCGCCTGAGACCAGTAGGTCAAGGCTGCGGTGGCTATGAGCATGCCACTGCACTCCAGCCTGGGTGACATAGTGAGACTCTGACTCAAAAAAAAAAAAAAGAAATAATAATTTTGGACTCCCTGCAATGTAGTCCAACTTGTGATTATTCTCTCTCCCTCAAGTTACAAATGATCACTTTTATATTGAGCTTCTATTGAGTGTCTAGCACACAACTATTTGTGGAAGAGGACATATTCATGCCAATATTAATAGCTCACAATGACAGATCCTCACTCTGGGGCAGGTTCCTTACTGAGTAGTAAATAACTCATTCATTTCTCTCACCAACTTAAAGAGACATGCAATGTTATTATCTCCATCTTGGATGCTCAGAGAGGTTAAACAGCTTGCCTAAGATCACACAGAGGTGGAGTCAGTGTTTTCATTCATTTCATGGAGCGAACCCAAGCTCTTAAAAAGTACACTCTACTTCCCAGTTGCTGACATGGGCTTCACTTACAACGTTTGGGGATGGTGTGACCAGATATTTAAACATCTGTAATTAAAATCATTGTAGTGCCCTCAGAGTAACTATAGGGAGAGAACTAGCATGAAAAAATATGGACATTAAAGCCTGGTGTGATATCCTGGTTTATCTGTAGATTTTATCTTTGTTTGCAATTCCTGTTCCAACACTGAGATAATCAAGTTTTTATTCTAAAAGCTAAAATAGTCCCTTCTTGACAAGCTGTGTGGCATTTTCTATGATGCATAATAGAATGATTACTCAATTATTGCTCTTGACACCTATAATTTGAAAGATAGCATTATGAAGACTGGTTGGATGAACTAAGATCCGCTAACCCAAAGTTCAGAATCAGGAAGTATCGTGGGTGAGGGACTTTTCTAACTTGGATTCTTGCACGGGGCCTTAGTCTGTCAAACTGTAAAAGCTAGTCTTTTCTTGGAAAACAGAAAATTAAAGTGACATTAAAAATATCTTCCTGTTGTTGAAATCCCCAGGAGAAAAAATAATATTTTCATCACTCTCATGTCTTCTAAAATTTTAGACCTGAAGGAATAGGGGTTTGCTTCTAGGCATTGAGGTTCCCACATACTCCAGAATAATTCAGAACTTGGTACCCCTAACAGTGTGCTCTGTCAGGGGGTAGAGGGCAATGTGGAAGTGTACCACTGGAACTATTCTTCTAGTTTTTAGGGACTGGGTTGAAGCCATCTGGCTGAGTCTTCCTATCGGGGTGTGAAACTCCAACTCCGTCGGTGCGTTAGGTTGGTATAGACCACACCACATCAAAAAAGGGAGAACTATTTGAGGAGACATTTTAAACTCTTCTGTCAGTCAGCCATGTGTTAGTTACCATCTCTGTACAATGGTGTTTAAAGAAACAGGATCTCTATCTTCTTTGACTTTGGGCTTAATACTCAAGTCCTCCGAAGCCAGCCCTCGGAAGCAGGATAGGTCATGCCCTGACCTGTGCTTACAGAGGCAGTGTGAGAGTGGAGGGAGCTGGCGGTCTGTCCTTTCTAGACCTTAATCCTATTTCTGACACTTTATAGCTGTGGGACTTTGGGCAAATTACTCGATTTCTCTGAGACTCAGTTTCCTCAGTTACATAACCTGGGTATAATACCAGAGTGTGGTTTTGTTGGAAATAGGATGAGTCATTGACCACATAGGAAAATGGAAAATACATTCTGTCTGTGTCTGTCTGTCTTTCTACTTACTTATCTATTATCCATCCATCCATCTGCATGCTGTGCTCACTAACCTTTTATCAGAATAAGTGCTTGAAAAAGGTTGTGGAAAACTGGGTGAGATAAACATTCTACTGAGAAAGTTGGCCAACCCATCACAGACCTTCTCTTTTTGAATAATTCTTCCCAACACAGAGGAGAACATATTATGTTAATACAACTTGAGAGGAGATTACATTTTTTTTTTTTTTTTTTTGAGTCGGAGTCCCACTCCGTCGCCCAGACTGGAGGGCAGTGGCATGCTTCCGGTCACCAAAGCCTCGATTGGCTGGGCTCCAACAATCCTTCTGCCTCAACCTTCCAAGTAGTGGGCACTACAGGCGCGCACTACCACGTCCGGCTAAATTTTGATTCATTGTAGAGACAAGGTCTCACCAAGTTGCCTGGGTGGGTCTCAAACCCTCGGGCTCAGGCAATCCCCTCGCCTCAGCCTCCCAAAGTGCTGGGATTACAGACTGAGCCACCGAGCCTGGCCGAGATTACATTTTTAAGAGTATTTCTTTTAATGTCTCCACAAGAAAGAGGGGCAAGAAATACATGGATAAAAAGAAAACAAAACCAAGATGTTGGCTTTTCTTCTCTCAACCCCTTCTGCTAACTGGATCTTAACTAGAGAGAGGGATTTTTCAGTCATCCAGTGACCCATCTAATGCGGAAATCTTCCCTGTACCATCCCTGGCAGGTTGTGACCTCACTTTTCATTGACACCCCATGGGGGGCTCAGCATCTATCTCACATGGGAGATGTTATCTTTATGGCCAGCTGCAAGTATCAGCAGTTCTTACCTGGGCTGAGCCCAATTTTCTCTGTATTTTAGTTGTCTCCATTCTGCGCTCTACAGCCATGCAGAACTAGCTACTTCCTTAAAGAAAATCCAACATCTCACAAGCGATGGCAGGTGTGGCTTTTCAGCCAGAAGACTTATTTATGTTTCTGCAGAAAATAAAAATGGTACTTATCCAGATTTCTTTCCCAGACACCTTAGCAAATTGTGCCTTCCAAGGGCGGACGGCCGAATCTCTTGGTGGGTCCAGGTTGTGTTGGTGCCACATTGAAAACCGCATGCTTCGCTGACGGGGGGTGAGCTAATGAGTTTATTTCTCTGCCCAGGTTCCAGCGACAGGGCTATTGAGTGACTTCATTGCAATCAGTATTGCTGACTAATGCCTGTATCAACACCTTCCGCTGCCACCACTGGCGCTTCAGTGATTTTACGTTTAGTTTGATTTCTCCAGACAGAACTTTTCCACATCATTGGAACTAATTGAGGTAATGGAGAAATTATTCTGGTGCCAGAACACTCTGGCTTTCTCTCGCCCACTTCCCCCTTTGGTATTGAAAGGCAACAATGCTCACAGTCTCTCTGTGTTTCTTTACAGTCAAAAGGGGAGAACTTGATCATGCAGCCGTGGCACCTAGGCTGCTTTTGGACAATTGAGACCGGAGCACAGACTCTAGCTTCCATCTTTCTTCTTCCCAGCGTGGCGCGCTGACACTGTCCTCATGCCATGTTCCTGAGCCTATCCTCAGTGGAGATGCCAGAGTCCCCTCTGTTGGTCTCCGACTGACCACAAGAAATCTTCTAACATTCGCTAAAACAACTAGCAGATGGAAACAAACATTTTATGGGAATGTATTCCACCTTAATTATATGCATTGTCTGCCAATGTTTATAGCGTCTCAGAGGGAGTTTGGAGGTAAGATTGAGCCGGCCAAGTATGGTTTTGATTACAGGGATTTGTATCAGAAGTGGAATAGTGCCTTTTATTGACTCTCCATCTCCCCCTCTGCCCCCCACTTCATGGCCCTTACTCAAGAAGGTTGAACCAACCATTCCCTGGAGAGTGTGGCACACTGCAAAGTCCCTGGTTGTGCCCCATGTCACAGTTTAGGGGCTCAGTAAGTATTTGGGGCTTAGTTTTGGTAGACCACAGTGAGTCTCTCCACCGAAGGGCCATGTCTGGTTTGGATTTAGGGGGCTACCTTGCAGCATGGAAGGGGTGTAGAGGGGCCTTTCAACAGTCAGCGGAGTCCCTCTGCTCGACATGTGAAACGTTGGTTCATCCACAGGGTGGGAGGACAATGAAAGATTAATGGGAAATGTGCATGTTTATTTGAGATTGGAGGAAAGAATCTCACGAAATCTAAACAATAATGACTTTAATAATAACATTCAGCTTGCATATTGTATCCTTTTCTCTGTTTTTTCCTTCTCCTTCCAGTGGTTCACCTTGCATCTTTCTCCTTACTGATCCGTTCATTCGAGATGGGTAGCAGAAATGATGCCATTTGAGCAACAGTTTGCTCAGCTATCTGAGTTACCGCTTGTTAGCTGCTCTGGTCCACGTTGGGAAACAGAGGCTGTTAGAGCTCGGAGCTGAAATGGGTGTTTTGCATTACTCGTGGATTTTATTTCTCCACATCACCTCTGACCTCGTTTGCAAAGTTAATTGAGAGTTGGCCTTTTTCAAACCGACTGCAGGAAATTGACCTTTGTGTTCACGCTATGTTAGGAAAGGCCTGGATGAAGAGAAAATCAGGAGGCAAAATGGGAGTGATCTCGCCCCTACTGTCATGCTGTGGCACTATGTGTGACGATCAGACTTCTTGGTGCAATCACATAGGCAATGTTCCCTGTAGAATTTTGTTTCCCTGTAGACTCAAATCAGAAATCAAAAAACCCCATTTTAATTCGTAGTGCACGCTGGTGGCTCAAAAATTTAACAGTCTGAAAGTACTGTTTAAGTTCATGTCTAATGTTTATCCTGTTACAGCTGAAGCCTGGTTCTTCATTTTTAAGTCACTGGTGGTCATAGCTGCTTGCGGTCACTTCCAGAGAAAGTCCACCCTAGGGATTGTCGGGCAGGCAGACATCTCTGTTACTTTGGGAAGGTGAAAGGGCGGTTAGAAAAAGTATACTCATTGTCTTCAACAATCCTGGGTTCAAAACTGGACTCTGCCACTTATCCTCTGAGTTACTTTAGGGAAAGTGTGGAAAACCTTGAATCATAATACTTCTATAAAATGAAAAAAATTGCAAGAAACAAGGTGGCGTGGGGATTCAATGGGTATTTTTCCAGAGACTTATTTTTCATAGATTGTTAATACCTTCAGTTGCTTCTTCCACGTGGTGTGCCTTGTATATGTGATAGGGATTTATTGGTAGAGAAAACAGACAAGGACTTGCCTTCCTGAAGGTTACACTTTTTAGGGGAGTTTACTCTTTAGTTTCTTTACTCTTTTGGGGGACAATAAAGAATCTTGGTTAAGCCCGCAGTATTTAAAATGCAATAGGAAATGAATTGTTATTTTAAACTAGAAAGCCAGCATGTGAAATGGCTTCTTAAGACTCACAGCTGGATTAAATAATTCTGGGTCAGAATCTAGATTTCATGGTCTGGTGGTGAGGGCAGGCCGAGCTTGGCAGGGTGTCTGACTCTGCTCCATCCCAGACATGCAGCCTATGTCTATCTCAGTCTTGATTTTTGTTCTGCTTTATTTGTTTTATCTGTAAAATTGGTATAAAAATACTTTGAAAAAAAAACATGGGTTTATGAAGGTGAAACCAGATAAATTATGTGAAGGCAGCATACAATCAAATATATTCTTAAGTTTGCTCTATTTTATTAGTGAACCAAGGTGTAGATACCTTCCATTTCAGGAACCTAATTATATTGACAAATTATTCAAAAACAGCACAACACTAGATAGTCCTGAAGGAGTCTGTGGATTTAAATACGGTAACACAAACTAGATCTTGAGTGGAAATAGAATGAAAGCAGGCACAAATTCTTATTAAAAGCACTTGGAAGAGGTGGGAGAGGAAAAGAGAATTTGGTGCAAAGCTTACGATCACTAAATACATAGTGGAAACAGAGAAAGCTTTGGAGATACATTAGTGAGCTCAGACATGGGCTCAAATCTCAGCTCTTCCACTTTCTAAGGTATCGGTTAGTTACTGGTATATAACGAACTGCCCCTACCTAAGTGGCTTGGGAGAACTGGGTGGGAAAGTCCTGCTGATATTGGCTGGGTTTGCTCAGGAGTCTGCTGCCAGCCCCGGTCAGGCTGTTCTAGGCTGCCTCACTCACTCCCGCGACTGATGTCTAACATTGGCTGACTGTGTCCTGGACGATGGATGTGGTTGGGCTGCTGCGTCTCTTCATCAGCCTTCTAGCCTGGCTTTGTGGACTTGTGAGCAGGAGGGCTGCAAAGAGGGAATAGAGGTGTGAACTGAGTCTCAAATCCCGAGCTCTGAACTGTCACCACATCACGTCTTCCACATTCTGTTGGCCAAAGAAGGTCATAAGACTAGCTCAGTGTCAAGGGATGGGGGAACAAATCTTACTTATGGGTGGAATTGTCAAAAGATAAAAATTGGCACATTATGATATTAAAGAGTTTATCTGAGCAGACAGTGATTCATGAATTGGGCAACTCCAGATCACAAGCGATTCAAGGTTGCCACAAACGAATGGGGGGCGGTGGCGGGGGGGTGTCTCTGATAGGGTGAAGGCAGAAGCAAGACAAAGAAAATATTTGATTGGTAAAAGTGGGGCGATAGCCTTATTGGATGATTCCAGTGGGAAGTCCCTCGTTAGGGGTCAGCTAGCAGTTTGGGATCGGTTAAACTTAATTTCACTTTATCGTTTACACTGAGTTGAGTTTCTGTTTGCTAACATAGAAACCCAGGGTGCTGGAGTCGCCCAATTAATTATTTCAACAGAAGAGTCGCAAAGTCCCATTGCAAAAGATTTGGATACTGGGAGGAGTGGAAAATTGGGCAGCTTTTAGAATCTACTGCATGAGTCTGTGCTTAAATAAGTATCTTAATTTTTCTGAGAATAACAAGTACCTCAGAGGACTGTTGTGAGTATCAGAGATAAATGTAAAACCATGAATATTGTGTGAAACCTGTGGATGGATACCAAACATGATAGCCATTATTATTTTCCCCTTTATTTTAGTTATACAAACTTACAATTTCAGTAACACATTATTGGAGTACATATAAAAGTACATATAAATAAGCAAAATAAGAAGAAAAAAAATAAAGATCACTGAAATATCACCATCTAGCTCGAAGCACTGTAAGCAGTGGTCTTCTCATTATTAGCTATCTCTTAGGCTTTTCTCATTATTAGCTATCGTGATTCTTGTTGGCTTGACTATATTGGTCTTATTTCAAGGGATGGTAGTAGGTTAGGCTGCTAGGACACTAGTAGGTTCGTTTTCCCTGTTACTTGCAGGTGATTGGAAAGCCTCAAACTGTATTTTTCTTTTTTTGAGTTGGAGTCTCACTCTGTCGCCCAGGCTAGAGTGCAGTGGCACACTCGTGGCCACCCCAGCATTGACCTGCTAAGCTCCGGGGATCCTTCCGTCTCAACCTTCCAAGTAGACGGAACTACAGGCATTTGCTACCACACTCAGCCAATTTTTTTTTTTTTTTGATTTATGATAGTGACGAGGTCTCCCCAGGTTGCCCGGGCTGATCTCTAACCCATGGGCTCAGGCAATCCATTCTCTTGGCCTCCCAAAATGCTGGAATTACAGGCTGAGCCACCGAGCCCAGCCTGTATTTTTCTATTTACCCATCTAGCTCTTTCCTAAGTCTTATCCTCCCACTTCACCCACCTACTACAAGTTTCTTTTATTGATCCATTATTTTATGCATTTGCCTGTTGGTTAATGGACCCACCAGGACTCAGGCCCATCCGACTCCCAGACTCCAATCACTCTTTCCTCTTATCCATCCTGGGAGCTGGTGCCAGAGTCAACAGTTCTGCGTTTCAAATCTTCTGGGCCCTTCCAGTCACCTTCATGAGAAACATGGATTCCTTCATGTAAAGAGTAAGTATCCTTATTATCTTCTCTGGTCTCCCTTTCTTCCATTCTTTGACTCTATGCTTTGTGTCCTTTTCAGAGCTTCTCAAACACACCATGATCCTGGCACATTCTGTGGCGTGGGTCCAAAAGCTCCTTCTCAGCCTTCTCTTCATAGCTGTTCCTCCTCTCACCCTCTGGGGTGCAGCTGGATTATTGCATTACCTGCTTTGCTCATTCCTCCCTGGAGTGAACCAGCACTCTTCTCGGCACACACACAAGTCTGTTATGGCCCCCCATGGCATTATTAGTCTATATGCATATTTCCATTTTGTCTGTTCAATTGAATGCTTTACTGCCATAAAAAATTTACAGTATGGCCGGGCTCCGTGGCTCATCCTGTAATCCCAGCACTTTGGGTGGCCGAGGCGAGTGGATTGCCTGAGTCGCGGGCTCGAGGCCAGCCTGGGCAACTCAGCATAGACCTCGTCTCTACAATAAATGAAAAAAAATTAGCCAGGTGTGGTCGTGCACACCTGTAGTTCCGGCTGCTTGGAAGACTGGGGTGGAATGATCACTGGAGTCCAGCAGGTCGACGCTGGGGTGGCTGTGAGTGTGCCACTGCCCTCCAGCCTGGGAGATGGAATGAGATTCCAACTTAAAAAGAAAAAAAAATGACAGTAACATGGTAGAACATTAGTGTTAGAGTGGGAAAAATCAGGATGCAAAACTATGCTTACAGTAAAATTTCTATTATGATATAAAAATATGCTGAAGAGAACTAGAAGAAAATTCTTCAAAAGGTTAATGGTGACAGTTGCTGAAATGTAAATTTTTGTTAACATTTGTTTACTGCTTTCCAGTTTATATATACTACTTCTATAGCTAAAAATTTGTTAACTTAAAATTATTCCATTGACCTTGGCATTTTCTCAGAGCTCTAGAGGCATAATAAGCAGTTGTTCATTGCTGATAGACATTTGCCACTATAGAATGCAATTATGTAACCAAAACTATTTGTACTCTCATATGTATATTTCTATTACTAGACCTTGCATTTATTAAGTGAGGGGCAGAGTCACGGTCAATGAGTCACGAAACAAGCATGTGCCAAGTCTCTCTTATATATAGGCGGGGCACTTGAGAT
The DNA here is from genome assembly GCA_963574415.1 of Tarsius wallacei. Taxonomy (NCBI): domain Eukaryota; kingdom Metazoa; phylum Chordata; class Mammalia; order Primates; family Tarsiidae; genus Tarsius; species Tarsius wallacei. The sequence continues at coordinate 4,950 of CAUYQG010072000.1, read as the reverse complement.
TAAATATAAAATGAGTGAGTGACAGAATAATCTCCAGACCCCCCTATTCAGCATCATAGAGCCACTTGTTGGTGTAGCAAATGAAAAGGGTTAAAATGCCTGGGGCCACAGACAAAAGGAGGTTGGCCATCCCGTGTGGTCATAATGATGCCTTTTCCTCACCACACTCTCTTGTCTCTTGGGATTTATAGGGAGCATGTAGGGGGGAGCTGAGCCTTGGTTTCAGCAAAACCAAATCAAATCAGTGACCAAATTTGAGGAATGGAAAAGACTCAGGGAAGCCATCTCATTTATGATCATATAGTCAGTCAATGCCACATCTAATTCATTCTGGCTGATTGAAATAGGTATAAGCCAACCCCCTCTCACTGTGGGAGATTTTCTGTCCTCTCAGTAAATCCTGCTTTCACACACACACACACACACACACACACACACACACAAATAGGTATAATTACCCTAGATGCAAATTATAAATAAATATAGGGAAAAGTTTTAGTAAAAAGTACAAATGAGTATTCACTTCTTTGAAAATAAAATTAGAAAAATAATATTCAGTGCTGGCAAGGATGTTATGAATCCAGTTATTTCATATACCAAGTGAGGGTTCAAGTTGGCATCCTTTGGCAATAAATACTAATATTCTTAAATGTTCTTATACTATAACTCAGCAATTTGCATCTAGGAGCCTATAATAAATAATCCATAAGAGATTCAGACAGTAATGTATATTCAAATTGCCCACTTATGTGAGACTGTTCAGTGGATTTTTGTTAGTTGTGATACTAGGAATAAAAACTATGATAATTCAAATAAAAAACAGTACACAAAATAATATGCATATATGTATGTATATGTATGTATGTATGATGTATGTATGTGTACATATATATATATATACACATATATACAGAGAGAAACATAGACAAGACAAACCAATTTCTTTTCTTTTCTTTTTTCTTTTTAACAATACTTTTTTTTAAAAATTGTAGAGACAAGGTCTTGCCAAGCTGCCCAGGCTGGTCTCAAACCCACCAACTCAGGCAATTCACTCGCCTTGGCCTCCCAAGGTGCTGGGATTACAGGCTGAATCACTAAGCCCAGCCGACAATCCAGTTTCTTAGCAGTGTTTATATGACTTGATAATCATATTTATTTTTTGTATTTTGTTAATATTTTACATAGAGACACATATATCATTTTAATGTTAAAAATAGCTAGTAATCAGTTTCAAAGATATCTGAACAAAAAACTATTACATACAAACTGGAACATTGTATTTTTCATTCTGAGATGTAGGAACTATAGGACTCTGGCTAAGTTTATGCACAATAAGTTGCCAATTGACACTTTGGATTTTTTCATTTAGGAAAAATAATATTGCTACTGCCGCCTTCCATGTAGACAACTCCAGACGAGTGTTAAAAAAACACACACACAAGTATTAGAAACAAACAATAATATCGTTTTCTTTTAGAAACAAAACCTGTGTTTAGGATCCAAAAGTAATGTAATCGCTCTGGAAACTATTATCGTGAGTAATTCCATGTCACTTAGTTCACGCTCCCATGTCTCCTGGACGTGGTAGAGTCTAGCAGAAACAAAGGTTTGGACAACAGTGAAAGCAACTTGGTTTCTCAGCCCATCCATGTCTCTGGGAAGTCACAGTCAAACAGTAACAGAAAATTCTTCGTAACCTCAAACCTCTCTTAAATTCAGACTTTTTCCAGAACCTCTGGGTTTGCCCACACTTATTTTACTCGCCAATTGTTCCTCCTCTTTTGGAACATACTATATTTGGAGGAGTTGCCTTCTGGGCAGAAACCGTTTTTACCGTTTCCCATTTTCTAAATAATGTACCTTCCTTCTATAACTCATTCGAAACTCTTAGGCTCCATCGAGTCTGACAAAGGGACTGGGTTACCCACGGGGTGAGTGCAGTGGGAGAAAGCAAAGTGTGAGCTCTCTGCGTGCCAGCTCCTCTCTGGGGAGCACTCTGACCATGCTGACCATCCAGAGATAGCCTCTGGGCTGACTCCCCACTTTTCTGGACTGAAACGAAGAAAGATGGAATAAACGACTGTCACGTCACCGTGGCTTGCTGGGCTAGCTGGAAGGGTGTTCCTTCACAGTTCTATTACATACATGAAAATAATAATATTGAGTGTTTCATATATTTCCCAGGATCCCTTTGTGGTCTCCAATTCCATTTCTTAGACAATTAATCACCACTCTTTACCCTGGTTGAGCTGGACTGGTGTGGTGAACTGAGGACAGCAGGGGATTTGGAGACAAGTAGATCTGGGTGGAATGTTAACTCTGCCACTTGGTATCCATGGGACTCTGAGCACTCAAAAATGAGTAAAATGAGAATAAAAATAATCTCTTTTCGGTGGTATTCCTGGTTTTTCAAGCCAGGGCAACCCAGCCATACACAAAGTTCCAGTAGTGGCCTCCAGATGGTTCAAATTCTGGAGGATGTGCTAAGTTTCTATAACCTCTTCTCTCCTTGCTAGTGGGATTGAGACCTTCTTGGGATCCATCTCTCCTTTCTGATTCTTATCTTGTCTTCTTATCAAAGCCTGGTGTTGACTTCCAAGGGATTCACAGGCACTGAATTAGTGAAGGTGGAGCAGCTAGGGAACTTTTCTCATTGTGGTGCACGCTTGCGATCCCAGCACTTTGGGAGGCTGAGGCAGAAGGATCACTTGAGCCCAGGAGTCCAAGACCAGCCTGGGCAACATAGCGAGACATTGTCTCTACAAAAATAAAAATAAAAATAAAAATAAAATTAGCGAGGCATGGTAACACACGCCTGTAGTCCCAGCTACTCAGGAGGCTAAGGCGGGAGGACCTCCTGAGCCCAGAAGGTGAGCCATGATAGCACCACTGCACACGAGCCTGGACGACAGAGTGAGATGCTGACTCAAAAGAAAAAAATTAGCTGGTAAAGATACTGCTTTGATATATCATGGATCAATAAAAATATAACAGTTTTCTAGCTTATGTGTTAGGCAACAATTTCTTTTCATTTTTTTATTGTTTTCATATGGAGGGTATGGGGTTGATAATTAATTCCCCAAGGTTTGGATCCTTCCTGCCTTCCCCGCAGACATTAGGGTTTCTGTTTCCATGTGCACTCCCTGCCTCACCTGCATTGTGCTAGATCATCTGTCCTTGGGTGTTCCTTGAGAAGAACCTTCCATCCAGAAGGCCCTTCTCTCTCCTCAACGTCTGCCAGGCCCGTCTGACTTGGTAAAACGATGACAATGGAGAAGAATGAAAGACATCATTCACCTTGCCAATATTCACGATCCTTATGAGATAAAATACATCAAAAACTGGAAAAATGGTAGATGCCTATGAAATTCTTTTTCCTTTCTCCAACGTTCATGCCCTCTATCCTCAGTTCATTTGTCAAGCAGAGAACCACCTTTCATGAGGGAGGCAAATGATGGTAAAAGATGGACTAATGTTAAACATTTTTTGTTACATTGCCCCAATTTTTTTAGTACCTTCTGCTGGCATTTATGAGGCACTGGGGTTAGGTCTAAGCTGTAGGCAGATTGCTTCTTTAGTTTGTTCCACAGTTAAAGTTGTAGTGAAATGTTATAAGAAGGGGAAAAGAAGGGACGACTCTTGGCAAATATATGAGGGGGGACCAAAAAAATAAAAACACCTGGAATTATCTTTTTGAGGGCGGGCCCCTTGTAGTACAGGCTTCCTGCTGGGCAGGGATTCTAGGAACTCATCCACATCAGTGTAGCAGCTAGTGTTGTGAGAGGCTGTGTTGAAGAAGAAAGGTCCTGAGTCGTGGCAGACAGGTGACTGGTTCTTCCCGCATGACAAACAACTGCCCATACCGTGCTGACTGTCCAGCAGTTTTTGACCAAAAACAGCATGACCCCTGTGCCCTACCCTCCCTATTCACCTGATTTCACCCCAAGTGACTGTTTTTGGCTTCTCTGATGAAGTAAGTCCTCCAAGGGAAACGTTTTGCTGGTATGGAAAAGTGAAGCCCAAAATGGCAGAAGCAGAAGGCATCAAAATTACAAATTCAAAAACTCTTTTGAGCAATGGAAAAAGTGTCTCGATAGGCGTGTTGCATCAAACAGAGAATACTTTGAAGGTGACTGAAGTGTAAAAATGTAAGAATAAGTACACAATTTTTGTTTGTTTGTTTGTTTGTTTTTGTTTGGTTTTTTTTGAGTTGGAGTCTCACTCCGTCGCCCAGACTGGAGTGCAGTGGCCGCTCCCGGCCACCGCAGCCTCGACCTGCTGGGCTCCGGCGATTCTTCCGCCTCAGCCTTCCAAGTTGCTGGAACTACAGGCGCGCGCTACCACGCCCGGCTAATTTTTTTTGATTATTGTAGAGATGAGGTCTCACCAAGTTGCCCAGGCGGGTCTCGAACCCATGGGCTCAGGCAATCCGCTCACCTCAGCCTCCCAAGGCGCGGGATTACAGGCTGAGCCACCGAGCCCGGCTAGTACACAATTTTTTGATAAATAAATTCCAGTTTTGGGGGCGTCCCCCTCATCTTTGCCCATTTAGAGAAATTATCCAAAGTGAGTGTTTTCGAGAGTGACTCAGCACTGTCATCCTCCACCTGGAGGTCTTTCCTCGTGACAAGGTGCTGAAGATCAGAGAACAAACCTTGTCAAGTGGAAAGTGTTAGAGGAGGCATCAGAGAATCCTGTTTCCAACTTGCTTGTTTTGTTTCTAGTTTGTTTGTTTGTTTTTGCCTCTCGTTAGTTCTTTGACCTCAGGCAAATTGTCACCTTTCTGATCCATGAGATTCCATTCTGCACCTTGTGGCCAGAGTTAACCATTTTAACACACAAATCTGACCATGCCATTCTCTTGCTGGAAACCCTTTGGGTCTCTCCTGTGGTGGACCAGATCCCTGTTCTGTCATTCAAGACCCTCATGCTCTGCCTCTAGTTTATTCT
>CAUYQG010071998.1:0-71151 GCA_963574415.1 Tarsius wallacei | reverse complement strand
GGGGTACAGCCAGGCCCATCACCCACTTAACCAGGAAAGAAAGAACACTCACCCTGAGGTCTGGCCCTTGGCTGCCTCGTCCCCCAGCTTTCTGATGCCAAGCACTTTGTTGTGTTGCCGTTACTTGTTTATTTTGCTTTGTTTCCACAATCTCAACATCCTTAGTTAAGGAAACACTTTAATCTCAGGAGACCCTTCATTGTGGACACCTTGGAAACCTGCGGCCCACAAGTAGAGGTAAGGCCTCCCGGCACCACCCCACAGGCAACCACACACTCAACTGACACCCAAAGCATCTCTTCACTCCCTGCTTGCTGTACAAGCTGGCCGAGTCAGCCCCAGAAGAAGAAATGTCTCTGTCTCCAGGACAGGAATGACCAGCCTTGGCACCCTTGCCTGGCTGGTCTGAGATTCAAAAAGATGAATGCAAAAATAATTCACAAAGATGCCAGATTGAGATGAGCACTCCTCAAGTTGAATGTGTGAAAAGGGAGGCAATCGGACCCCTTTACAAAGCAGACAGCACTGCCACCCTCTCAGGGCCAGCTAAGAAGCCTCTGGCTTCACTGTACATGGGGTTTTTGTTTAGGGAAACTGGCTAGACTCATGTATAACCAAGTCTGTGCTAACACACCGTCTTCTAACAGGAGTCTCCTAGACAGGGAGTCCAGATGCTTATGGTTTAATTCCAGATCTCATTGGCTCGTGCTCTTGGATAAGTCACTTAACCTCTCTGGACCTCAATTCCTTCATCTGTAAAAGGAGGATACTGTGAAGAGAAGGTCTGGGCTTAATTAGAACTCGCATTTCTAACACTTGCCAAGGGATTGCTTAATACATTCTCTTGTGGAAGGATATAACTTTGCATAAAGAGGAAATACAATATGGAGTTGGTTAACTGGGATTTGGATCCTGGTTTTGCCACTCACTAGCTGTGTCTCCGAGCAACTTATTTAACTTTTCTAAGACTCAGTTTTGGTATCCAGAATTAATGAAAATAATAATTATTGGAAGACCAAATGAAGGAATGTACATGAATTGATGAGCAGAGTACCTGGCTAAAAAAAAAAAAAAGTTAGTTCCCATGATGTTTAAACATGTTTCTCAACCCCAACTGTCAACAGCCCATGGATCTGTGTGCCTCAAGAATGGAAATGATTTATTCCACCTTTTAAGATTCCTGGTTTCTGTGTAAAACTGGAAAAAAAGTGCTCATAAATTAAAAGTTCAACTTCGGTTTATAAACTCAAAAATGTCTGATTAAAAACCCTCTACCACCGGGCATGGTGGCTCACACCTGTAATCCCAGCACTTTGGGAGGCGGAGGCAAGAGGATTGCTTGAGCCCATGGGTTCAAGTCCAGCCTGGGCAATATGGCGAGACCTTGTCTCCACAATAAATCAAAAAATTAGCTGGGTATGGTGGCACATGCCTGTGGTTTCAGCTACTTGGAAGGCTGAGATGGAAGGATTGCCTGAGCCCAGCAGGTCCAGTGTGTCAAGCACCTCTGAAAGAATGTCAGTGCTTGAAAAGAAATACACTTCTACTTTATTTTTGACACTGTTAATTCATATCGTCGACCCTTAGACACACAGTTGAAATTAGTCCAGCAAGAAAGTACGCATGCTTTATGTCATTCACATACTCAAAACAATGTTGATGGCCACATGTTCTGAACACGATGCTGTAAAAATCTGAGACAGATGCAGACTATCTAACCCCCAACTCCTGGGAGCATGCAGTCTTGCAGGAAAGACGCTATACCCAGAAGGAGCTACCAAGCAAAGCAGTACTCATGTGCAACTTAAAAAATACAAAGTAAAGGAAACCGGAAAATTGTTTCTGGCTGGAGACAGAGGAAAAATAGGGAGAACTTCTTGAAGAAGGCGGTATTTCAGCTGATCCTTTAATGGGGAGCAGGATTTCTATGGTTAAGAGATAGGTTTTGAAGAGGAGGGTCCCTGAGGCCTCCCAGGAACTGGGAATGACAGGCCTCAGCAAAGCCTGGGAGAGCCAGGTCCATGTCAAGGGAACATGGCAGAAGTCTCCTCTGTTACTGTATGCCCAGTCCCCTCCTGAGATACAGGGGAGCAGTGAGCACCAAATGGGGAAGGCTTTGCCTCCAGGAAGTTTAGGCAGCATTCAGTAAACAACAGCAACACTCCAAAGATTTGAAGACAACAGGGAGGATGTCTCAGAGCTGCTTTAGGAAAATTGATCTGGCCACAAAAAGAGAAACTTGTTTTCTTCTCAAAGCTAAAACAGTATAATTGAGGGCCTATAGTGCTCAAGTGTAACATAGAATGTCAAATCTTTCTCTTGGAAGTCACACTGTTACAGTTCACCAATAGTACACAGATTCCTGGCTAGAGTTTAGTAAAGATATATCAGGGTTTTCAATGAAAGCAACACATCTATGCACCGTGATCTCTTTCTCCTTTTTCCTGAGAAAAGCCCTACAACCCATGTCCCTTCAAACAATTTGTTTATCCTCAATGTCTAAAAAGTGCTAAAGCCTGCTTAGATAAAAGATTATAGTAAAGCCTGCAGTCCTCTGTCAAGGTAGCATTGAAGGTGTTTAAATAAACTCATAATAACCTAACCCCTCCAGAGTCTTGGCTTTAAATTCTGATTGCATCATAAATGAAATGAGTTTGATGGCTTCTGCCTATCTCCTGGGAACATTTGTTTGATTTACAAAAACACGGCACAATTTGACACTCTCAGTATAATTAGCATTTGCTGCTTGGGAGGATGCCCCAGACAGCTAGAATTCAAATGTGCTGAAGTCAGACCTGAATTTCTCTCTATTCCCTTTCTCTCTTCCTCTTCCCTTCCCTTTTTTCTGCTCTCTCATTTCTTCCTCAGAAGGCCATGCAAGCAGGACATGTGAGTGAGCAAATCACAGATGTCATGGGTGCTCTACACCAAACCAAACAACAAAATGCATGTTTCAGCCACTACGTTTCTTCTGTGTGTAGCAGGCAGGGGCTGCTGTTATCTGTTATCTGTTCCCCAAACCTCTTCACGGAACTGTTGATCACGCGGTGTTGGTTTCACATAAAGAGCTTTCTGGAAGAGATCCCATTTCAGAGAGAGGTGCTGAGTATTTAACAGTGCTTCTGCTAACAATGGTTAAAGTTGTTACTGTTAGTTAAATAAAGCGGGGCATAAACACATAGACAACATCATGGTAACTACTGCTCACAACATATGAAAACATCCTCTCAAGCACAAGAGTTTGCCTGCTCATTTTAAATCTCTTTAATTCCAGTTTTAGGGGGCCCTGTGACCGTCATCCAAAAGTTAGCTGTCAAAACTGTGACTATATTTAGCTGTTTATCACACACCAACTCAAGGTGCTATAAGCTGTTAGGCATGCAGAAAAGCAAAGAAAATTGGAGCTCATTAGCATGGGAGGCCAGGAAAGCTTCAGGAAAATTCTGAAAGAGAAATATTTGTTAGAGAATTTTAGTTGTTCCACTTCCAAGGACAAAGAAACAAAAATCTAAGCTTATAAACAGAAGCAGCATTTTAAAAGAGTTAATTTTAAAGTTATAATGGACGATGAAGAGGTGATGATAAACAGAAAAGACCAACCCCAAACTCCAAGACAAATGAATGAAATATTTGATTTCTTGATTTTGTTGTTGTTGTTGTTGTTTGATATGGTTTTGTTTTGGGGTGGTGGCAAGGGGGAAACAGCAGCTTCCAGGGATCATGCAGCAATGCAATGATGCTGGAATGGATTCAGAACTGACCTGGAAATCGGGGAGGGCCTCTCCGAAGTCATACTGTGGACGTACCGTGTCTGGTTTCTTCTCAGCAGTGACTAATTTTGATCAGATTTGAAGGCCCAATTTGAGCTTAGCCCAGAAGCTTCCTCCACTGCTTATTAATGGTCTGCGCCCTCATTAACTATCACTGAAGAGCAAGGAGGAGACACCGACATTGAAGGGCATCTACTCAACTCTTCAGGCAAAGCCACACATTTTATTTTATTCTTCCGTTTGGGGAAGGTTTGGGGGGGGTGCAGTCTTTCATTTCTTGGAATCAAAGTGGAAACTAATTGCGTGTTGCTCTTAAAAATCCATCTAAAAAACAGTTTGAAACTAGCCCATGAAGTCACATAACCCTAGGTGACAACTGACCCCTGATTGTACCTCAGAGTTTGGCCACTGGCAGTTTATTTTTATTTTCTTTCCCCCTTGCCACCACCCCAAACAAAACATGCTACTTTTGAATAAGGATTTGTGGGAAGTCCTGCATGGAGCAGCATAGATGAGTCAACAGTGTCACCTAGTGGATTAGGGGACACCAGGAAAAGAAGAAAACTAGTGAATATGCCCAAGTGGAAGTACCAGCCAAGTGTCAGCGTCAGGCCATTTTTCCTTCATTTTTGCCCTCTGCTATCCACCATGAGCAAACAAGAAAGCTTCCTCGAGGGGACATCACAAAACAGCCACAAACAAATAAACCAAAACCCCCACAGTTTTCCTCCTCTTGCTGTCTAGTTCTTTAATGACGGTCCTACCCAAATAAAAATAGCAGCTAGCACTTAATGAGCATTTACCATGAGCCAATATTTTGCAGAGAGCTCTACCTGGGTCATCCCACTTAATCATTCAAACTGTCCAGTTATTTGTTGGGGAGTTTGGGTAACCTGCCTAAGGTCACAGAGCCTGACTGTGATAGCCCATGCAGTGACATTCGCAGGTAGTACCCCACACACTCAGCCCAGGGGCACACAGTGAGATCTTGGAGGGCAAATATATGTAATACCACAGTAATTAGATACATGTTAAGCATTTACTGCACCCCAGAAAATTCAAGGATGACAAAAATGAACTGACATGGATCCGGCTCTCTAATAACTTGTCAACCAAAAGGTAAATGTGTAGAGCACTTTGGAGTTATTATCATTCCAACCTATCTTCACAGCCTTATCACATAATTGTGGTCCTGATTTTAGAAATGAGGCTTGATGATTCACCCAGGGCTGCACAGATACAACATGGCGGATCTGCAGATCTAAAAGTGAGTATATCACCCCATCTCAGGCTGCCTCTTTTCCAAACACAGCCTCTAGAGATCCGTGGCTCTAGGGTGGGGGTGGAGGCCAAGGGTGACAGAGAGCTGACTCAGGGACTTGTCACCACAGGACTCAAAAGTGGAATGTCCTTCTTCCCTCCACCCTTTCCAAACCATCTCAGTCCTGATAGGACTGACCATAAATCAAATCTCTTGATAGATCAGATTAAAACAAGCAATTTACATTCTGTGGGGCTCAAAAAACGAGAACCATAAGAAAACCTTCTTAATCTAAAACGTGGAATGTGCAAAAAACCTATAGCAAACCTACCTAATGTAAGAGACAGCATACTTTCCTCCTAAGATCGGTAACAAGACAAAGATAGCCTTTGTCGCCTCCCCTACTCAAGGTCCTAGCCAGTGCAATAAGACAAGAAAAAGAGAGGAACAGTATACAGAGTAGAAAGGAAGAATTACAATTGTCTTTATTCACAGATAACATGATTGTTAAAGTAGAAAACTCCAAAGAATCTAAAAAAACCTCCAGGAACTACTAAGCAGAGTTAACAAGATTGTAAAATATAAGGTCAATATGCAAAACTCATTGCTTTCCCATACACCAGCAATGAAAAACTGGAATTTGAAATTAAGAAATAATATCACTTATTTATTTATTTATTTTTGAGTCAGAAACTCACTCTGTCACCCAGGGTGGCATGCAGTATTACGCTTATGGCCACCACAGCCTCGACCTGCTGGGTTCAGGTGATCCTTCTACCTTCCCAGTAGCTGGAACCATAGGCGCGTGCCACCATGCTCGGCTAATATTTTGATTTATTGCAGCAATGAGGTCTCTCCAAGTTGTCCAGCCTAGTCTCAAACCCCTGGGCTCAATCCTCTCATCTTGGCCTCCCAAAGTGCTGGGATTATAGGCGTGAGCCACAGTGCCCAGCCAAGAAATAATATCACTTACAGTACCACCCAAAAAAAAAAAAGAAGAAGAAGAAAAAGAAATACTTAGGCATAAATCTAACAAAATATATGAGATCTGCAGGTAAAAATTATCTTTAGAGGGAGATAGAAAACTTTCTGTTATATAAAAGTAGGTTGGCCAGGCACAGTGGCTCTATGTAACTCTGTGCCAGGTCATTCTCCGCTAATGTGCTCTGCACAACTTACTCATTTAATCTCCACAACAACTCTATGAAGAAGGCGTTAGTGTTATTCCCATCTTAGTAGGTAGATAAATCAATAACTAATAATTTTTTTTAGTGTAGTCTCACTCTGTCGCTCAGGCTGGAGTGCAGGGGCACCTCACGGCCACTGCAGCCTCAACCTGCTGGGCTCAGGGGATCCTTCTGCCTCAGTCTTCCAAGTCTTCCAAGTAGCTGGAACTACAGGCATGTGTCACCATGCCTGGCTAATTGTTTGTTTGTTTATCTGTTTGTTTGTTTATTGTAGAGACAAGGTCTCATCAAGTTACCCAAGCTGGTCTCTAACCCCTGGACTAAGGTAATCCTCTCACCTTGGTCTCCCAAAGTGCTGGGATTACAGACTTGAGCTGCCACATCTGGCGGATAAATTTTTTAACATTGCAAATTTTCTCTTCAAAGTTTCACTTGGATTTTTTTATGTGGTTAGCAACTTAACAGCATAAGTCCACTGTATTATCTTATAACTTGACTCAGCGTTTCAAGAAGTTATTGTTTGTAAACAGCAAGGTATACTGTTGGCCCCAGTACAGGGGTGGAGAGGCCGGGAGGGTGACCGGGTTCAGGAGCATTTCTGTAACCCCAGTGATGTGCTGGTCAGTGTTCAACAGTCAACTCTCCATTTAAATGAAAGCAAAACAAAGAAAGCCCTGATTTGCAATGTTGGCCAAATTTTGTGCATAACTACTCTCACCATGGCCAATTATAAAGCTCACAAAGTTCCTGAAAAGTTAACAATAAGCTGGGCTGGGTGGCTCAGCCTGTAATCCCGCGCCTTGGGAGGCTGAGGTAAGTGGATTGCCTGAGCCCGCGGGTTCGAGACCCACCTGGGCAACCTGGCGAGACCTCATCTCTACAATAAATCAAAAAATTAGCCGGGCGTGGTAGTGCACGCCTGTGGTTCCAGCTACTCGGAAGGCTGAGGCGGAAGGATCGCAGGAGCCCAGCAGGTCAAGGCTGCGGTGGCCGGGAGTGGCCACTGCACTCCAGTCTGGGCGACAGAGTGAGACTCCAACTCAAAAAAAAAAAAAAAGAAAAGAAAAGTTAACAATGAGCTTTCAACTGGGCTGTAGGGACCAGCTCTAACCCCTCATTGCAAACCCCCATGAGGACAGAGTCCCTGGCTGTCTTATTCAACCTCACACCTAGCACAGTGCCTAGCATTTAATAGGCACTCAAGAAATGTTTGTTGAATGACTGAATGAGTGGATTAAAGAGATGCAATCAAGTAAATTAGACAGAGGTAAGTACACAGTCTTCCTCTGGCTATCCTCTAGTCAGGACCTTGCTGCTTCAATGACATCACAATCTTGATTTATCATGGTGGTTGTGAGCTGTGCTGCAATTCTGTGGGGAAAAGGGGAGTGTTATCGCAACATTGTGCTTTGTTAATCATAATGGGAGTGCTAAGGGAGATAAGACACTTGAATATGTGTTTTCAAAAGCACAAAAGAAGAGACATTAGATATGTTTTGTCTGATTTAATCAACCAGAATATACTTATAATTTTTAAATGTTATTATTTAAACTCCTGTAAGAAAAAACACGGTTCTGTTGTATGAATCTGAGCCTCTAGCCTCTAACCCCTTGAAACAATAATTGAGACAATTCTTTTGACAACCAAATATTCTTAAGAACTCAGTTGCTTCATCACAGCAGAACAGACAGGGGACTAGCTCTCCACTGCCACCAGGTAGTTTCTCTTGCTCCTGGGAATGATTTTCTTGGAGCACACATTGGACAGAATGTCAGATGGGAACTAGTTTATTCATTCGTTTGTAAATAAGTGAACTTATTTCAACTCATCTAATACCAGTTGTACACATAAAGTTTACAGCCTGTAAAAGATGCATGCAGACATTATAGAACACCACTACGTTCTTAAATAGCAAATGAGCAAGTGCAGCAGGGACAAGATATAGCCTACATGGAGATTCAAATCAAACTGAAGTGTCTAAGCAAATGGACCGGATAAAATGCAGGATGTCCAGTTAAACTTGAATTTCAAGTAAACAATGAATAATCACTTAGTTAGGCATCTCCCAAGTAAAGCTCCTAATATTGCTTGGGACAGACATATTTGTACTAGAAAAATTATTTGTTGTTTACCTGAAATAAGCATTTGTATTTTTATTTGTGAAAACTAGCAACCTTATCCAAATTATATATTTGCTTGAAATTGTCTAAAGAGGAATCTAAAATTTCAAGTAGATCCAATATTTAAATGTAAAATATAGAAAATTTTTGAGAATTCTTTTACAACCTTGAGTGTTGAAAGCCTTTCTAATTTACACAAAATCCGAAAACTATGAGAAAGACTATAAGATTCACTCCATAAGAATCAAAAAACTAAGCCGGGCTCGGTGGCTCAGCCTGTAATCCCACGCTTTGGGAGGCTGAGGTGAGTGAATTGCCTGAGCCCGCGGGTTCGAGACCTCATCTCCACAATAAATCAAAAAACAAGCTGGGTGTGGTAGTGCATGCCTGTAATTCCAGCTACTTGGAAGGCTGAGGCAGAAGGATCGCCAGAGCCCAGCAGGTCAAGGCTGCGGTGGCCGGGAGCGTGCCACTGCACTCCAGTCTGGGGGACAGAGTGAGACTCCAACTCAAAAAAAAAAAAAAAAAATCAAAAAACTATTTCTGGAGAAAAATAAATAAATCAAGTAAAAAAAAATGACAGCTAGGCAAAAATATTTGCAACTTGAAACACAAAAGGCTTATCTCCCGCCTATATAAAAAGCACCTATAAATTCATAAGAATTTTAAAAACTCATCCATTCAAAATGTTCTCAAAGATATGAACAGATAATTCACAGGAAAAAAATAGATATGGTTCTTAAACAAATAGAAAAAAAATAGATACCCAACTTTACCTATGGTAATAAACATGCAAATTAAAACTAAATGAAGTCTTTTTTTCTCCCAAGCCTATCAGACTGGCAAAATTCCAGAAGTTTAATAATAAACTATGTTGACAAGACTGCATTAAAATAGCACTTTTATATGCTGTTGGTGAGAGTGTGAATTGCTAGCATTCTTATGGAGGGCTATCTGGCAGTATCTATCAAAGCTTCAAATACATATGCCATTGACTCAGCAATTCTAAGAATGTGTGCTACAGACATAAAAAATGCAAAAAGAGTTAAGTACAAAGATAATACCTGCAGCATTGTTGTAATAAAAAATTTTGACAACAACCTAAATGTATTTCACATCCATACAGTGAAATATTATGCAACTATTTAAAATATTGCATAGCACAGACATACTTGTACTAAAAATGTATTTATGGCCAGGCACAGTGGCTCACACCTATAATCTCAGCACTTCTGGAGGCCAAGGCAGGAGGATTGCTTGAATTCAGGAGTTCAAGACCTGTGGGGGCACCACAGTGAGACCTCATATCTACAAGAAAGTTAAAAAAAAATAGCCAGGTGTCGTGGCACTTTCCTGTAGTCCTAGCTACTCAGGAGGCTGAGGCAGGAGGATTGCCTAAGCCTAGGAGGTGGAGGCTGCAGTGAACCATGATCTTGCCACTGTACTCCAGCCTGGGCGACAGAGAGAGACTCCAACTTGGTAGATAGATAGATAGATAGATAGATAGATAGATAGATAGATAGATAGATAGATGATAGATAGAACTTTAAAAATAAAAATGTATTTTATCTGAAATAAACATTTATATTTTTATTTGCAAAATCTAACAACCTTAATGTTATTAATGTATCGTTATGGAAATTTCTCTAAATTATACTAATTAAAAATAAAATATGCCTAGCATGTAACTATTCTTGAAAAAAAAAGAAACTGAAAAGGACATATATTAACATTGACTTCTATTTGTGTTAAAAAAAAAAAAAATACCTCCAATACAATGACAACAAACCAATAATAGTGCTTACTTATCAAAGGGATGGAAATGATTGATGAAGGATAGGAAAGGAAGATAGTCTTTTAATAAGTAACTTTTATGTGTTTTGTATTTGAAACATGATATATTACCAAATCAAAAAATTACAAAAATTAAAATAATGTACAGTTATTATATTGATATTGATGTCATTCAAAAATGGAAGGGCTTAACTTTTTATTGAGGTTTAAATAGTTTTTGAAACTCCTTATTTCTTCCCGTTATTGCATCGTGATCAACTAATGCTCCTGGTATTATTTTTTCTCTGCAGAAGAGAGATATAGAGATAGCACAGTTCCAAGACTTGACTCAGCTATACTCAGGCCATAACTGTGATAAACCCTTAAAACGCCTTGTCAAATCTTAGCCTAGGTTATCAGCAACAGAAAAATAAATAATCATTGAGAACTGGCTATAAGGAAGGCATTGTGCTAGCTTCTTGGCTTCAGAAAACCTATCAGCCTTTGCACAGACAGGCTTATAAGAAAGACATTGTGTATAAATTAAGAAGATAAAAGTTGCCATAAATGGTATAGACAAAAGAAACTGAAAACTGGAAGAAAATGTTATCACCATATTTTGTGTAAGAGGAAAGCTTCAATCTGAGCCTTAAAGGTGAGAGCTTAGGGAAAGAAGAGGAGTCTAGAGGTACCTCAAACAAGGGAAGATAAGGATGGGCATAGAAGTAGGAAAATGTGTACCATATTAAGGCCCATGGACTGACTGTGTCTTCCACACACGAGATACAAAGGAGAAAAAACTCTCCCCCAATGCATTCTTCGGCTCCTTTTTTAAAACAGAATACTGATTTTTGGCTAGGTGCATATGGAATAAAAGACCATATTCTCTCAGCCTCTCTTGCAGCTAGTTGTAGTCAAGTGATGAGGTTCTATCCCGTGAAATGTGAGAGGAAATGCTCTCTGTGAGATTTAGGGTGGTCTCCTTAAAGGGAAAAGGAATGCCCCAAAACAGGAACACACACACAGAAGCGAAAGGTCTGTAAGGAAGAGTTTTGGTGAGACACCTAGAGCAAGATATAGAAAGATAAAGTACAGATTCTTTGCCTCCACCCAACTCAAAATGCCAGCTGTGAGCCTTATGGAAAACAGGGCTTCCATGAAAAGACAAAAGAGTTGCATTCATGAAGATTTTATGAAACAGTAGAGCACATATGGTACCTTTCTGATGACAAAGTAACAAAACCAATACACTAGGAAAGAAGAGCTTTCTCCTAGTTACTGCGTAAGGCGGTGTGGTTCTAGTGAAATGAAAGCTAAATGTGGTGCCATTTTGGCACCTCACAGGTTTGCAACCTTGGTGTGTACTCGAGATCAATCAACATTCTCATGAAGATTACCAGAGAATGAGGAGCCACTCTTGCGTGGTGTCACAAATTTGGTTTTGATGGTATGGGCATCAAAAAGGGGCCTCTTAAGCAGAACTGAGTGAAGCCAATTATGGGTCCCTATGAAGTATCTGAGAAGCAACTGAGTGATACCTAAGACAGACTTTGAACAAAGAGTCTGAAGATTTGTGTTACACAGGAAAATATAAAATCAGTCACTGAAATGTGAATTATTGCCATTAATGTCAACTTATTTTCTCAGAAGTTATTGGGCTACAATGGCAGCCTGTTACTTAAGTATCAGTATTCCTTAGATGAGAATCTCCACTAAAGCAACAAAGAAAAACCAGCCAGAAGAAGGAAAAGCCAGGACCTTGCTCATGGTATTGCGATCCCCTGCCTAGGCACAGAATCTGTTCTGCCTTGATTAGCAATGATGACTAGGAAAAGTGGGACTGACTAGTAGTGGTGACCCAAATCAAGAGGCGGCTATGTTGTAAGAAAAGAGCTCTGGGTTGCCTTGGAAAATCAGACACTTCGAAAAAGGCAAGTTCTCAGGACCCTCATTGGGGTTTTTGACACCTCAGAGAAGACGGAAATGAACCTTAACTTTGACAAATCATGGTCTTCTCTGTACACAAGTTGACTGAACACCCTCCATAGCCTCTAGAACAGGAATAACTTGAGATTTCCAGAGCCTTGCTGAAACTTATTTGCAAGTCTTTCTTTCCCCATAACCCTCAGTGCAGAGAGAACCAGAGGCTCACCGGCTTCTTCTACTAGTTTGCCATGGCATCTGATAAAATTGTGAGGGCTCTTGACTCCCAGATGGTCACCTCAGTGAGACACTACTACTTGGTCCAGAGGACTCAGGGTTACTTCTTAATTTGCGACTAGTTTGTATTTGTTTGGTGTGCCAGGAATAGTAATCATCTTACATTCAGGGTTTTTGCTTGTGATTAGAAGGGAAAGCTATCATTAAGAAGGATCTGGTCATCCCTAATTTAACTTTTAACTCTTTTTTTTTTTTAAGTCTGGTGCTGTAAAGTTATCTATCATTTAAGGAAAAGGAGAATGGGAAAAGGAAAAGGAATGCAAGGGAAGAGAGAACAAGAAAAGAATTATTGAGAAAACCATGTGTGATGATACCTGGAAGCTATAGAGAACTTGACCCTAAAGTACTACAAACTGAGTTATCTGCTACTTGGCAAGTTTTGACATTTTGCACACAAGTATGAATATGCTACCTTCAAAATATTCTTATGTTTTACATGTACTTCTATCAAACTGAAACTATTTTGTATTTCAAAAAAGATTTTGCTGGCATCGTGTTCAATTTAGTTAAAACACTCAGTTGGCCATTCTAAATTTCCACAAAAGAAATTGAATCTGGGAAAGCAGAGTATTTTATTTTCACCATTAACATTGGCTCTAACTGTGTGTCCTACTAGGGTGAGGAAATGGGAGGAAACAAGAGTTCCACAGCTGGCTCTTGATAAGGTTCTGGTGAACCAGGCAAGTTAAACAGGAAATCACCTCTGATCATTCTCACCGTAACATTTTCCACATTCAAACAGAAACTTGAGCTAACCAAAGAAATCTACATGTTGCTTGTGCTTTTAAATCATTTATTAGTGATTCTCAAAAAAAATGTTTAGGTCATATTCAGCTATCTAAACTGGAGCTCTCTTTAGTAATTCATGTAAATAAATCCACTAAATCTGGTAATTGGCATAGCCTGGAAGTACCACACCATATTTATAATCTTGTCTGACCTATCGGACGGTCATTTGGACCATCTATTCCTTCATTTTTTTAACAACCATTTATTGATCACCTACTATGTACTCAGCCTTATACTAAATGTTTAGGGTACAAATATGGCATCAACATAGCTCCCGCCCTCTTGGTGCTTAAAGTCTGTTTGAGAAAATATGCTAGCTAGCTAATGTCAATAGGGTGTTTATTCTATGGCAACAACTCTACTGGGCATTTATGCATTTTATCTCAATTCATTCTCACAATAATCCCAAGAGCTTAGAACCATTATTTGGACTGGAGCTTGAGGGGTTAGAAAACTTTCCAGAGGTAAAGAATGAGGGACATCAACCCTAGAAGTTGAGGAAACAACATGGCA
The DNA here is from genome assembly GCA_963574415.1 of Tarsius wallacei. Lineage (NCBI taxonomy): Eukaryota > Metazoa > Chordata > Mammalia > Primates > Tarsiidae > Tarsius > Tarsius wallacei. The sequence goes on along the minus strand of CAUYQG010071998.1, from coordinate 57,517 downwards.
AGGACAAGAAGGTAAAGATAGCTGGCAGATTTGGTGTCAGCGTATCATAACGTTCCTGGAGGGAGGATGACTGAAAAGTTCATTTGGAGCCTTAATTCCCAGGCTACAGAGGCTTGGAAATTTAGTCCAATAAAATGAACACAGACAGTATTTGATATTTCTTCCTGCTTTTATTTGGGTTACTCAGCATTGTGGGCCAAAACTTTAGTGTAAGAACATGGCAGAGATCACAGAGCAGAACTCAGCTAGAGGAAATCTAGGCTGGCTTTCCAAGGTGTCTTGATGATAAACACAAGCTACAGTTACAGATCATTCAACAAGCACCTACTTGCTAAGTGTCAAATACTGAGCCAAGCTCTGGAGATGCAAAAATTAACAAGTAGAACACATTTCTTGTGCGTGAAAGCTGGTAGTCTAGTGGAAAAAAGAGACCATTAAATGAGCAATTGCAATTTAAGTTATGCCAGTATTTTGGTCTGGAAAGCATGGAGTGCTGACTTAGCATGTTGGAGTCCAGGCCAAAGCCCCCTGGAGGAAGTGACTCAGACCTGAAGCACAAGTGGAGTTCAGCCAAATAAAGTAGGGAAAAGTAAAGAAGGAATAGCATGTACAAAGACACGGAGGACTGGGAAACTGGGAGAAACCCAGTGTGACTTGAATGTGAAGGGGGAAGCCTCCATTTTATTCCGTTTGTACAATTTTGTGTTTCTTTTTCTTTCAACCACTCGTCTCTACCACAATAATCTAAGGAAGTAAATAGAGGAGTTGAAGGTAAGAGGGCATGCAGTTAGAAAAAAAGTGAAAACGAAAAGGAAGGGAGGAAGGAAGGAAAGAAAGGAGGAAGGACGGAAGGAAGGAAAAGGTGAAAAACAATTAGAAAAAGACATAAGGAGAAAGAGAAGAAGTTAAGAGGAAGGCGAGGAGGTGAGAAAAATAGAGAGGAGAGATGGGAAGCAGAGTAAGAGTGGGATCAGGGGACACAGGACAGAGAAGGGGTGACATTACTGCAGATATTCCTAAACCATAGGGCTCTGGTGGAAATTAAGATGCCCTGAGAACAGCAAAACCCAAAAGTGTTTCTGAGAGACCCTTAAAATAGGAATCAGAAGGAAGAAACCAAATATTGAGCATCTATGTGTGTACTAGGCCTTTTCACATGTGGTATCTCATTTAATCCTTACAAAAACCCTGCTTGATGAACATTATTGTGTTACCTAAGAGAAAACTAAGGCTTTGAAAGGCTAAATGAATAGCCAAGTTTACATGACTGGTAACTGATGGAGCTGACATTCATAGCTGGGTCTACATGAAAATCTCTGCCATTTCAAGACATGAGAGAGCACAGGCACTGAAAGGGAAAGACACCAGTCTTCATCTTTCTCACCAATTTGTTCAAGGCCTCCTGAGAAAGGAGTTGTCTGCTTGTTAAGGGGATAAATCCCTTAGAAATTATATATTACTCATATTTGTAAATATCTTTAATCTACTCCTGCTTGTTCATATTGTCTATGATCCGTGAGAAACAGGAAAAAAAATACGTGAACTTTGACACTAACCCACAACCTCAGATTCATCAATAGTTTCCCGACAATATCAATTTACAATACAGACAGACATGCAGACACACGCGCACGCACACACACACAAGAGAGAGAGAAAAAGAGAGAGAGGCTATGGGGCAGAAAAGAGACATGGGCACAAATGCAGAACTAAGTTAGCCAGTTTTTCATTTTATTTTCCAAAGAGGCAGAAAGAAAGAGAAGATATCGGAGCTGCAGAAGAACAGCTAATTATGTAATCATTTTATTGCATTTACTCCCTCTGTGGATATCTATTCTTAACTGGTATATATCCTTCCAGACTTTTCCATATTCACGTATGCACAGATGAATATATACACACACACATGCATGCATGTATACACGCACATATATTTATACGTCTATGTAGAGCTTTTAAACAATGTGATCATACTATGCAAATTATTCAGCCCCTTGCATATTAAATATAAAAATATATCCTGGATTTCTTTGATTCTATTTACCCAGTAAATAATATTCTATTATTTAGATATATCATAATTTATGTATCCATTTTCCTGCTAATGGACTTATAATAACTTGTTTGCTTGTTTGTTTCTTTTCCTAAGGAAAACATCACTGTTTCTCTTTTTGCTTTCTCTCCCATTTTCCCTTTATTTCTTTTTTATTTTTATTTATTTATTTATTTATTTATTTATTTATTTATTTATTTTGAGTTGAGGTCTCATTCTGTCACCCATGCTGGAGTTCATGGCACATTCATGGCCACCGTAGCCTTGATCTGCTGGGCTCAGGCGATCCTTCCACCCTCAGCCTTCCAAGTAGCTGGAACCACAGGTGCATGCCACCACATTCAGCTAATTTTTTTATTTATTCTAAAGACGAGGTCTCACCATGTTGCCCAGGCTGGTCTCAAACCCGTGGACTCAGGCAATTCTCTCTCCTCAGCCTCTCAAATTGCTTGGATTACAGTCATGAGCCACCGCACCCAGCTGACTTCTGTTTTTTATAATCACAAATAATGCGGCATTAAACAACTTTGCAATCATGACCTTGCATATTTATATATTTCTGTAGATTATATTTCCAGTACTGAAATTACCAGATCAAAATAGTTAAGTTTATTTTGGTAGATACCGCCAAGTTGCCTCCAAAACATCTAAGCTTTTTACTTCCAGAACCTACGAGACTGAAAATTTTGGAAAAACCACCACCATATCTGTGGACTCTTCTGTTGTTATAAAAATCATGTTTCATAAACAATTTTCTAAAAGGACCTATATTATTTCCAGAACAATTCAGGGTTTTGTTATAACTAAATGGAGAGTTTAAAGATTTTGAAGCAGGCTGCCTGACACAGAGTCCATCAAAACCTCAGAGTAGGTAGCAGAAATAGAAGGCCAGGGCTGGAGGCCCAGGCAGATCTCCAAAGCCAGGGAAAAAGTTGGGCATCCACAAATGAGGGCAAATTCAGAAGGCAATTCTAGTGACAGCCATCAGGCAGGGCCAGCTGTTTAAACTTGAAAGCCCCATCCAGAGAGGAAAGAGCTGGAGAGGTTAGTAAAGGTCCACACCAGTTTATCATTTGCTGAGCAACTACTGTGTGCCATATACTACATGAGGCCTGAGAAAGATAAAAGTAAACAAATACTCTTCCCTAACCTTAGAGTCACTCATGATCCAGTGAGAGACCTTCTGTCTTGTTTTCTGGAACTTCTAAACTCTCCCTGGCTCCTGTGTGTGTTCTGAGCCCCAATTCCACTCCCAACTTCCTTTCTTTGCTCCATAATGCACAACACAATGCCTTACAGTCTGATGTCACCCCAGGATGTGGACACATAGCCAGGATGGGAGGAGATGTATGTGAAATATAGGACACATTCCAGCCCATCCATCTCTAGCCAGGCCGATGGAAAGTCATCCACCTTTGCCTCTTGTCCAGTCATGAGTCAGTCTCACTCACCTATATTTTTGGTTCCTTTAATATGTTGAGCATTGAAATGCTTCCTGCCGCTCTGAGTGGATTAGGACAGTCAATTTGGAATGGCCATTCATACACGGGTTTCGAAAACTGAAGAGAGTGAGTTCTGTGTTTGTCTCCAGGGAGATAGCTCTGCAGCGGAAGGGACGAGCTCACCCCTTGCATGTAACAGGTAACCTAAAGCAGTCTCTGAGGCTGACCTCACAGGGTGATGCATCTAGCTTGTCCCAACACCTCCCTGGACCATCTCATGGCCAATTTACAAAAAGGGGGCAATAATCTCTTTTTAATTATTCCTCAGAACTTGTAGAATAACTCATCTATTAGTTCAAAACCATCTCTTTTATTCTAAGGGTAACCTCAGTCTATGCTCAAGATTAGAGTTCAAGGCAGGACAGGTTCTCAGCCCGGAGGGAAAGGCCTGGGGTACTCCTCATAGGGCCCTCCCCGAAGTGCAGAGCCAGAAATTAGAAAGTCTGGATTCTCTACTTTGTTCTGATGCTACATGTGTGGTTTCAGACTTCGATTCTAAAATGGTGAGGCAATCCACACCCCCTTCCATCTGACAAGACTGCCATAAGAGCGAAATAAGACAATGCACATGAAAGTGTTTGTAGCTCCAAGGTTACAACAATACAGGAGAGATGAGAATGATGATGGTGATGGTAACAGTGACAAAGGGGAATATGGCCCAGTTGCACCAACTGGATAATGTTGGTCAGCAAATTATTCGATGTTGTCCACATAAGTGCATAACCTCTCAACTCTAAAGCTTATTTCATGGACTGTTCTAGTGCCAACTTTAGCCTTAAACACCAAAGAGTGGCCCCCACACATATGCATTTCTTGGGTTCAGAGATCAGGGTTCTGAAGAACTAATAGTTACTAATGAGGTCACTGGGCGCAGTGTGTGTGCCCATAGTTACGCAAAAATAAAATCATAAAAGCTTCAAGTGGGAGAATCCCAAGGCCACCCAAGTTGCTTAATCTTGAGCCAAACAGGGAGACCAAAAAAAAAACAAAAAAAAAACCTGCGCAGTCCTGCTCAAGACTCAACTGTCTGGGTGTGCTTCACATGATGTGACTGCCCACTTTAGTGGAAAGTAGAATGGGCTGATCTGGTGGGACACTGAAAAATAGAGCTCTCACTGTAGACATCTGTAGTTTATTTTTTTTCTTTTTAATTGAAAAAGCTAAACCCTTTCTGCCTCAATCCTATGATTTCCACAGTAGGCCCTAAAAAACTGCAAATAAAATCCGGAGGCATCCTCAAGCTAAGATTTTTTAGAACCGGCTTGCTTTTCCAAAACCAGTGGGGAAACAGCACAGCCATGAGGGAGGCAGGGTGGTGAGTAGATAGGACCACAGATACAGCCCCCTGAATACAATTATTACATATTGAGACTTTCTGCAAGACCAGAGATTGCAGAGGACATGAAAGACATGATTCCAAATCAAAGCACTTTATTTGTCAAAGTAACTAAAATCGTTCTTTAAAACACACGCACGCACACACACTGTTTTCTAAAGCGTGATATTTTCTGCCTGAACCTTTTCTTCTCACTTGGCAGTCCTGTTGTGTACACGATCTCTACAGGAATGCAGAAAAACCACCTGAGGGAGAAAATTACTAATCACTAAAATTACTAATCACTCTCTCACACTAAACAAATCTCACTGGGAGGTTTTTGGTTACACGCCGGGGTATGGGCTCTTATTTGTTTTTTGGGTTGTTTTTTTTTTTCCTCTTTTTTCCTCTCAGGTTCGTGATACAAAGGCATACAAAATTTTAAAAAGGAAGCATGTCACATCTTAATATGCATTAGCAGGGATATTTTTACAATGATAGCATCTAGGTCTCAGTCCAAAATAAAGGCAAAGTAGACTGAAAGTCTCTAATGCCCACCCTGGGTCTCCAAGAAAGAAAAGAGCCTGGAGAGAATCGTGCTTCCCACAGCACTGAATGCAGGGCCTATCATCCCCGGTCACCGCCCTATCGCTCACTCAACACTCCCGACCTCCTTTTCACATGATATTCAGTTCACAAAGCCCATCGAGTGCCTGTCATATATCATTTCATTAAATAGATTAGTGTGTTATTTATGGCGGGCCCCACCAATTTCTGCCATATCTTCAGGCTGTTTATCTCACACTTGTTTATCTTGTACAGTTTCTTTAGTCCGCTGTGAATAGCCTAGGCCCGTGTCCCTACTTAGCTGATCAGAAGTTGAGTGTATCCAATTCAGTGGTCATATTACAAATGAGAGAAATTAGTAGAAGCAGTAAGAGTTTCATTTGAATGCCCCTTGGACTTTTTTTCTTCTTTATTATCGTTGCTTTGTCTGGTTATAAAACATAACACCACTCACTATTTTGAAAATGTTTGAGCAAGACAAAAGTGTATCAAGCACTATGTGAATGTCCTCTTCCAATACCCCTTCTTCCAGAAGAACTTGTACAAATATATTCCTTATGTATATAAACATAAGCATACCCATTTAAGTGGAATAATACTAAACATACAGTTCCGTAATTCTCTTTTCACTTGACAATATACTATAGATGTCTTTCCATATTTGTTTTTAAATCTTCAGGTAGAAGAAGTAAACTTTCCATGTTAATAAATATGGAACCTCCTTTTAAACAGCCACTGAGTATTTGTTCCAATTGATGTATGCTGTAATTAACTGAAATAATTTCCTATTAGTGGGCATGTATCTCATTTTTCACTGTTATTAATAAAGCTTAGAGGGGCTGGGTGCAGTGGGTCAAGGCTGTAATCAACTTGGGCAACTCGGTAACTTGTAACCAGCCTGGACAACTTGGTGAGACCTCCTCTCTACAATAAATCACACACACACAAAAAAACTAGCCGGGCGTGGTGGCATGCGTCTATAGTTCCAGCTACTTGGAAGGCTGAGGGGGAAGGATCGCCTGAGCCCAGCAGGTCGAGGCTGTGGTGGCTGTGAGCGTACCACTGCACTCCAGCCTGAGCGACAGAGTGAGACTTCAACTCAAAACAAATAAATAAATAGAGCTTAGATGAACAAACGTATAAATACATTTTTAATAGCATTCAGATTTTCTCCTCAGAATATATTTCTAGAAAAGGATCGCCATCAAAAGGCATGAACACTTCAAAGTTTTTAATTTTTCATTTTTATATATTCAGGGCATCCAAGTGCAAGTTTCTTATATGCGTATATTTCATAGTGGTGAAGTCTGGACTTTTAGTGTACCCATCACCCAAATAGTGAAACTTAACGTTTTAAATTTTTAAATATACTGACAATGTATCTTACAGAAAAGTTCATCGAACACATCCATGTTCTCACAAACACTACATATGATCAAGATTTTTTATATTTGACAATCAGATAGCTAATGATTAGATAGAATGCCATTATTCTCTCAAGCACATTTCTTTGATTGCTAGTAAAATAAAATATTTTCAGGTGACTATTTCATCAACACTGTAGTGAAATCTAATGTTTTAAGATTAAAATTCTCCATAAGTCATTTTATAGCTTGAAACTACCTCTTGTTTTTATTGCCTTCTATCCATTAATCACAACATTAAGGAATAAGTCCCATTTTATGAATGAAGAGGCTACGTCTTAAAAAAGTTAAGTAGATAGCTGAAAGAGACTAGATAGTTGACAAGCATCCTAATGATACTTCTTAAAAATATAAAAATAAAAAAAATCTTGGCATGGTGGCTCACACCTGCAATCCAAGCACTTTGGGAGGCCAAAAAGGAAGATCACTTGAGCCCAGGAGTTCTAGACCAGCCTGGGCAGCACAGCAAGACCTCGTCTCTACAAAAATTCAAAAAATGAGCCAGGCATGGTGGCATGTGCCTATGGTCCCAGCTACTCAGGAGGCTGAAGCAGGAGGATCACCAGAGCCCAGGAGATCAAGGCTGCGGTTTTCTCAGGTATTGGCATGCCAGGACATCAGTACATCATAGAAAAAGCCAGAGAATTTCATTTTTCTTATATCTACAAGAAGACAAAATATTTCAAGTAAACAACCTCAGTCAACATGGACAATTAATAATAATGTTCTAGAGCGGTTCGGTGACCTGCCACTGTACTCCAGCCCAGGTAACAGAGTGAGACCCTGACTCAAACATTTAAAACATAAAGTGTCTGTTTGCATACACACACACACACACACACACACACACACCACAATTTGGTGGGCCAGGAGCCTGTTGAGGCCTCCCAGTCACCACCTGTGTGGCAAAGCCAGACTTCCTCAGGATCAGCTACCCCGCAGCAATGCACAGGTGTGTTCTGGAGCAATCTCAGCATTCTTGTTTTTCACTTAGGCAGAAAGAAAACAAAAAGGTCGAAGGTTAAATTATACACGAGTACAAGCAGATGAGAGAGCGTACCCAGGAGAAGCTATGTCAGCTAGAACCACATTTAGATCACACTCCTGGGGGGTTCGTTATGATACAGTGGGGTCAAAATAAACTTTAAAAAAAAACAAAAACCTTGGAAGGCTGAGGCGGAAGGATCGCCGGAGCCCAGCGGGTCGAGGCTGCGGTGGCCGGGAGCGGTCACTGCACTCCAGTCTGGGCAACAGAGTGAGACTCCAACTCAAAAAAAAAAAACAAAAACAAAAACAAGGGTTGGGTGCAGTGGCTCACGCCTATAATCCCAGCACTTTGGGAGGCCGAGGTGAGAGGATTGCCTGAGCCCACGGGTTCGAGACCAGCCTGGGCAACTTGGGGAGACCTCATCTCTACCACAAATCAAAAAATTAGCTGGGTATGGTGGTGTGTGCCTGTAGTTACAGCTACTTGGAAGGCCAAAGTGGAAGGATCGCCTGAGCCCAGCAGGTTGAGGCTGCGGTGACCGGGAGCATGCCACTGCACTCCAGCCTGGGCAACAGAGTGAGACTCCAACTCAAAAAAAACAAAAAAAAAAATACAGAGTCACAGAACTCTACAGAGGTGCAGGATCTAACTTTTGTGACAGCACCAATTAGTTTCAGTTGTTATGGCAATAAAAATTCCATGGCAAATATTATATTATTCAAAGAGAGGAACAGAATTGACATGTATTGAGTACGCCTATTATGTGCTGTGTAGTATTTATACCAAGACTTTAGGGGTTTTTCTTAGAAAGTTGTACTTTTTCTCCAGGACACAAAGTACACATATCTATAGAAGTAAGGCTCTCTGATGTCTTCTCTTGCCCCCAACCAGTTTGCTGACAGTTCCTAATGCTTCAGATCTGCTGTCGTTCAATGTGAAAACACCTCCCCAATCTTGGTTTGTGTTCTCGCTCTCTCTTTCTCTCTCTCTCTCTCTCTCTCTCTCTCTCTCACACACACACACACACACACATTGTGATAATAATTATGAATAATTGTGAAAATGCTGCATTCTTAGGAAGACACTACACAAACCCAAGGACCACTGTGTCCTGCTGATATTATGTGAAAATTCAAGGAGATCATAATGGCAGTATTGTCCCTGTTGTGTTGATGGAAGGCAAATTAAAATCCTTAAAGAAAGAAGGATTTTTTTTTTTCAGGAGAGGCCAGGAGGCTGTTTTACTTATTTATTTATTTGTAAAGGGCTGGCTCCCATGTTGTAATAAGACTTCCACAACCTTGGGCAATCGAAATGCCAGTCCTTCGCTGCAGAATATTACTCATTCTGTGGTTAAGTTTTCTCAGGCACTGACATGCCAAGACATCAGAACATCACAGAGAAAAAGCCAGAGCAATTCATTTTTCTTATGTCTACAAGAAGACAAAATATTTTAAGTAAGCAACCTCAGTCAACATGAATAATTAATAATAATGTTTTAGAGAGGCATCCCAGTCAAGGAACACTCATGCTTGGTTTTGTTTCTGGGTTTGGAATTCCTGAACAGGGAGACAGTAATACCAAAACTGACCTAATCCTCTTTCTGGTAGAAATCTGCTGTTGCTGCCTGTTTGCAGGCTGCTTCAGACAAGCTAGCCGAGTGTAGGTGGCCTTAGCTCAGAGGTGGAAAAATGGGGAGAGCACACACACAGGCCTCCAGGATGTTCCTGCCACATCGTGACAGATGACCTGAACATGGTCCTCCCCAGACCTTAGAGCTGCTGCTGAATTATGACAAGCCTCAGAACAGAGCAGAATTGGTGCGTGGGGCTGCATAGCTTTGTGTTCAGGAGACCAGGTGCTCAGATCACTTGGGTTCAAATCCCACCCAGCTCGGCTGCTTACTACCATCACTGTGACCTGTGGCAAGTTATTGAACCTAAGTTACTATTTCTTCACCTGTAAAATGAGCATAATCATCAGACCTTCCTCGTAAGTTTGCCGCTGTGATAGACTGGGATGGCCCTTATGACACTCTTAGCTTCACAGTGCCAGAATCAGCACTGTAGAGAGGACATGGAGAGGAGACGTGACTTGCCCAGGGTCTCCCAGCTAGTTAGCCAGGACTAGGACTCAGTTCAGCCCACTTTCTCCAGTGCTCTGCCATCACCAGGGCAAACTGATTTAGCTGGTTTCCCATGCAGCCCAGCCCCACTCAGCTCCACTGGCCCCACCTTTCCCTGGCCCTTCCCTGCCCTGACCTGCCCTGCCCTGCCCTCCCCTCCCCTCCCCTCCCCAGCCACCCCAGGTAAGTCTCAGTAGGAGAATCTAGACCAGCCAGGCCTGAGCACCAGTCTAACAGGATAGCGAGGCCAAGATCCAAAACTCAAAACTCTGACCCACAGCCCAGACTGAAAATGGCTGCCATGGCCAAGGCAGGGGCTTCCAAACTAGGAGAAAGGGGAGTGGAGGCAGACAAGTGATGCCCCAAACAGCTCTTCACAAGCAGCTAGGTAAGAAGTATGCCAAGGTTCTGTCAACAACAAGCCCAACAGACAAAACAAAGACAATCACAACTCTGCTCAAGGGTGGAATGAAGTGAAGGAAAGGGAAGGAGCCCAGGCCACAGCTCCGGGGTTCCTGAGGAACTGGGGCCAAGGGTTCAGAAAGTGAAAAGCAGCAAAAGAAGACTGGGGGTGGGGGGCACCCCAGAGAGAAGAGACTCGAACAGGTCATATTTGCACCAGCTCTGCCCTATCGGGCTCACACAGAGACCTGTGTTCAATGATGGGCACTTTCAAGAGAGGAGAGGCAAGCCCAGAGCTGTGTCAAGGAGACCGCAAACAGGATAGTGGTGAGTCTCAGCACCATGTGGAAGGAGGACAAGAGAAAAGACTTCAAGATGTTTGTACTGGAAAACAGACATCTGGGGTGTGATAAGGCAGCTTTTCTCTGACTAGCTGGAGTTTTTTCAGGGAGACCCCACTTCGTCAACATGGCTCCGAAGGACAGAGCCAGGACTTGCAGGCAGGCAAATTTCAGCAAAATATAAGAAAGGTGTGTCAGCTGACATCAGAATTGTAATGGACACCAGTGGGAAAGTTGAGCTCTCCCAGCGGTTGTCAAGGAGATGGTGGAAACAGTAGTGGCAGGATTTCTGCATTGGGGAAGGAGGTTGAGAAAAATGACCTCTGACTGCTAAGTCCCTTTGGACTCTGGCATAGTAAAATGGGGCATGTCAATGAGCATACCCAGGCCACTTTTACTCAGAATGAATACCAATTTAGGTGTCTTTCCTTCCTCCTACCACTCGACTTTTCTCAAAATAAGTAAACTGGACATAATGTTTTCTAGCCCTCAGATTCAATAACTTGAAGTTGATTATTAACTCCCTGAAAATGTTGGATTACAAACCAAATCAATCTCTCTCTCTCCCCCTCCCCCCCCACCCCATTCTTGTATTCCAGGGACAAGAAGAAGTAATAGACATGATTTTAAAAGCTTCAGATTGGCCAGGCGTGGTGACTCAAGTCTGTAATGCCAGCACTTTGGGAGGCCGAGACGAGAGGATTGCCTGAGCCCAGGAGTTCGAGACCGGCCTGAGCAACTTGGTGAAACCTCGTCTCTACAATAAATCACAAAAACTAGCCAGGCATGATGGTGTGCATCTGTAGTTCCAGCTACTTCGAAGACTGAGGCGGAAGGATCAACTGAACCCAGCAGGTCGAGGCTGTGGTGGCCATGAGAGTGCCACTGCACTCCAGCCTGGACGACAAGAGTGAGACTCCAACTCAAAAAAAAAAAAGGCTCCAGATTAAAAATTTCAATCGCGTGAATTTTTTATTCTCTGCATGTCAAATAAACATAAGAAACAACCATAAAAGGCAAATACATTGGAAAATGGTCATGTTTGAAACAAGTGAGACTAAAGATTAATGTCTTAATATATAAGTAGTTCATATAAGTGTGTCTCAATATGGAGACAAGCATGGCAAGGGGACAGAATACAGAGAACAAGAATACAAAATATTCAAAATAAGATACACAAATGACAAAGAAATATATGAAAAATGTTAAAGTAATCAAATAAATGCCAGGTGAAACAATAATGAGATATTATGTTGTACCTATAATACTTATTTCTAGTTCTTTTAATCAACCCCTTTTTGATATGGGACAGATATAATGAGTTTGGACACAGGGTGTTTCTTCAAGGGGGTGTTGGCATTCTGAACTCTTTTATTACCTCTCTTTAGACAGAAGCAATTGGCAGTAGAGAATTTCAATCACAGCTCTATTACTCACTTAAAGTGGGCTCATGGGCAAACCCTCTTCTGATTTTTTCATTGTAGCATTAGAAAAGAAGATAGAACAATTTTGCACAGAGATTTCTTGCAAGGACTTTATAAGCATTCCATGTTTTATTTGTTGAAATGTAAAAGTTATCTTTCTGAGAAAGGTGCAGACAGATCTTGGCGAGACATAATGGGAAACATTAGATAAGAGTCACAATTTGCCAATTCCAGCTCTTTGTAAGAGAGAGGTAAATATCATCAACTGTATGGTAAGTTTCAGGGCACTTTGGGCTCATAACAGGAAATTTGACTATGGGTGTCTGAAAGACAATTTTAAATGACTAATTTCTCTTCTGTATTGCTTGCAACATAGTTTAAAATTTAAATTAAAAAAAAACACTAAAATTCCATTTTGACACCTGTAAAAATTTGTAGGAAAAGCTTGAACAGCAAGTTTCTAGGCACCAAAAAATTATCCCTGAATATCTTAGAAATTTAATGTTACACGCTTTCTTTGTCCCGCATGAGTGAGAAAAAGCAGGAGTAACTGAAGAAAATACAGAAAAACCACTGTAAAGATGAAAGTATAGAAGGGTGAAGGGTGGGAAATCTTCTCTGAAAGAGACACTGCTGGACTAGAATGACTAGGATCGTGGTCAGGAGGATGGGGGTGGTTGATTTAAAAAAAAAAGAAAGAAAGAAAAATGTAAAAAGAAGCAAGTAAGTAGAAGATAACCGAGTTGGAAGGAAAAAGAAAATGAGGAAAAAACTCAGTACAACCAACCAAAGGCCCATCTTCCTTGGGGCTCTTCTAAGAGTAACTAGGCTTCTGGGTGTTCATTTCCTCAAAGGCAGGGGATGGTCTACTTTTGAATATTCCTCCTTTCCAGCCTCATTGGTTATAGAATCTTATTGATTGGAAGCGATTTGTTTGTTTTTTTTTTTTTAGTTTGGGTCTCATTCTGTTGCCCAGGCTGGAGTGCAGTGGCACGCTCACAGCCACTGCAGCCTCAGCCTACTGGTCTCAGGTGATCCTTCTGCCTCAGTCTTCCAAGTAGCTGGAACTACAGACATGCGTCACCACACCCAGCTAATTTTTTGATTTATTGTAGAGAAGAGGTCTCATCAAGTTGCCCAGGCTGGTCTCAAACTCCTGGACTCAGGCAAGTCTCTCACCTCCACCTCCCAAAGTAGCTGTGATTACAGGTGTGATTCACCATACCCAGGCAGAACTGAATTTAGAGAACATTGAAATTCTTGTTTTCTAAATGTTTTCTTTATACTTTGTTAGTTGTAGAAAATTTAGAAAATACAGAAGAAGCAGAAAGAGTCAAATAAAATTCACTTTTACCTTCCTCTCACAGATAACACTGTTAGATTGATAAATATTCCTATCTTTTTACCATTGTTTTTATTTACAAAAGGCAGGCTGACACCAATGAGCAGTAGCTGGATGTTGTATAATAACTGCGTCAAATCAATAATTTTTTTAAAAAGAGCTGAAGCCATTTGATACTTTCTAAATTTCTCAATAATTTAGAACTTTTAACTCATTGTTTCTTTTTTTAAAAAAAAAAAGGGAAGACCAGCTATGGTGACTCAGACCTGTAATCCCAGCACTTTGGGAGGCCAAAGTGGGAGGACTGCTTGAGCTCTGGAGTTCAAGATCAGTCTAGGCCACATAGCAAGACCTCATCTCTACAAAAAAAAAAAAAATCAAAAACATTAGCTGGGTGGGGTGGTGTGCGCCTATAGCCTCAGCTACTCAAGAGACTGAAGTGAAAGGATCACCTGAGTCCAGGAGTTCAAGGCTGCAGTGATCCATGCCACCTCACTGCAGCAACAGAGTGAGACACCAGCTCAAAAATAAATAAATAAATAAACAAAAATAAAAATAAGTGGGGAGAGTCAATTCTGATTTTTTCCAGAACTGGCACCAGGGGGTAGGTAGCCAAAGAGAGAAAGAATAGGAAAAAAAGGAAATTTGTACAATTCAACAACTGAGTAAACTACTTTGAATAAGCAGAAAATACGATGTATGAATTACTTTTAGTTAATGTAAAAGAAAAAAAAGCATATCGTTTACATAAAACAAATATACAACTGGTTAAGCAAATACCATCCTCTTCAGAGTTTTAGGGGTAACAACTTTCATTTCGGTCATTATTTGAGTAGATACTACATCCTGACACGTTTCTTCAAACTGATTGAAAGGCATCAGGACAAACCTCCCTAAGAAACAAGTCTCAACTGAGACCTGAGGGAGGTATAGACAGATACCTGCAGCAGACAGGTGGGCCTGGGACTGCGGCCACAGAGAAGGAACCCTCCAAGTCGAAGGAAGAAGTGCATCCGTGAGGGAAGAGGACACGTCACTTTCTAGGCCCCGAAAGGGTTCAGCATGGTGCATGTGGAGTTCCAGGATGAGGCCAAGCAAGGTGGAGTCTTGCCCAGTCCCCGCCAGGCCTGGCACCAGCACTTATTCCAAATAGGGAATACTAGTCATGGAAGCCATTTCTTCGTGAGCCATCAATAATGCTTTCTGTAGGGCAAGGCGTTGACCTGGAGCCTTCTGTGTGGTGGCACTCTACCATTGCCATTGCCACCAACATGTGGCTCCTGCAAGTTCTATCAAGGCTGGTCAAAATCGTCCCCCAAGTGCCACTATAACACAATGTTCCAGGCATGTGCTAAGAACTATGCACTTTAATCTTCACCATCATCTTATGAGATAGATCTTATTACTAGCCCCATTTTACTGATCAGAAAACTGAGACACAGAGGGTTTAATGTGCCCAAAGTCACAAAGCTGGGGGCTGGCAGAGGCGGGTAGTTTGGCTCCAGAAACCTTGCTCTTTAAGGGTTATCCCATATACCCCCTTCATGGGCATTAAGTGCCTACCATGTACTTTGCATCAGTGCAGACCAACCCAGCAGTGGGAATGTGCCCCCATGACAGGAGGACTCACTCAATATTCTGCTACAGGAGACGGGACTGCTTGGCAAGTCCTTAGCTAAATAGTTCAGTAATTCATCAACAGGTGTGCCTCTTTCAGTGGAAACAGAGGGATAATGATTCCCTCTGGTATTTGAATAACTCGTTGTCATTGTGAAACACTTCCTCCGGTTGTGTTGTGGTCATGGTTGTCACAACAACCCTGTGAAGCCAGAAAGACGGGATTATCCTGAGAATCAGACTTTGAGGAGGGAAGGGATTGCCAAGGATACTAGCAGGGGAGCCCAGACTCAAACTTTGGGGTCCCAACTCATGACCAAGGCTCTAAGAAGGCTCACAGCCCCTGACTGGGCCTCAGTTGCAATTTTGGCTTGGCCATTTAGAAGCTACTTAATTGCTAATGCTCTCTCCCTCAGTTTTCTCACCTCAAAAATGGAATAATAGGCCAGGTGCTGTGGCTCACGCCTGTAATCCCAGCACCTTGGGAGGCGGAAGCGAGAGGATTGCCTGAGTTCTGGGGTTTGAGACCAGCCTGGGCAAATTGGTGAGATCTCATCTCTACAACAAATCAAAAAATTAGCTGGGCATGGTGGCATGCACCTGTGGTTCCGGTTACTTGGCAGACTGAGGTGGAAGGATCATCTGAACCCAGCAGGTTGGAGCTGCGGTGGCCGTGAGGGTGCCACTACACTCCAGCCTGGGTGACAGTGAGACTCCAACTCAAAGAAAAAAAATAGAGATAATAATGTTTACAATATAAAGTAGTTGTAAGTATTCAGTGAGGTAACAGGGGACAATGGTCACTCAAAAAATTCTGTTTCCTTTCTCCTATCAACTATATGTGTCTACTGTGGAGAAGGTATATGTCACGTCAAATTTTTAAACCAAATCAAAATTTAGATGTTCTATAGAAGTACAAGTATGGCATGGTCACATGAACACCCAACATCCTCTCTCCTGGCTGTCATTTTCGCAAATTTCAATTTTCTGTTTGGAGTTTTCTTAAAACAGGTAACTTAAACCATAGCCTCCAGAAAACATGCACGTGAGGGGGAGGAGGGCACGGATTCCCTGTCACATTTCTGGAGGCAACGAAATCTGGCTGGCTCAGATTCCAACTCCCATGGCCAGAAACAGCCAGAGACAGGAAGAGACTTGCTCCAGGACCCCTCCCCGGAGGCAGCACCAGACCCCTGCCTTCCTGAAACCCAGCCCAGCATGCAGGCCGTTGGATCACACTCTGTTTTTCCCCAGGCCGCAGGGACTCCATTGTCCCCAGAAGCATAAAAGCCTGCACATTGGGGTAAGATGTTCCACCAGAGCATTTAAACCCCCAAGGACAAGCATCACAATCCATCTGCCACCAGCCCTCTGGGCTTCGTTCTGACAACCGTGGCTGCTAAAAGCATGCTCTGTGTTCTCCTGCCGAAGTAAACAGCAGAAAATGCTGAGAATTGGGGGCATTCACTGTCACCTTAAAAAAATATATAAGGGAAAAAAAATATGTCATGCGTTTTTACGTGAAATAAACTCAGAAGCTGAAATGTCTGAGGGAGAAAATGAGTCTTTGAATGGAAGCCAACAGCAGGGAGAGATTGGACAGAAAAGGCTACATTTTGAAAATACGTAACTACATTTTTCTTTTTTTAAAACACTGCCTGTTCAAGTGAGAATAAGCAGTCTCCAACAAGTATCCTCCCTCGGCTCTTCCTAGGGCCTCTGAATCCGGGCAGGAGGAAATGGGGCAGTTTACTTTGCATCTTTCTGGGGCATTTGATTGCCCTGGTGGTGTTTACCTCGCAAATGCTGGCTAGTTCAGGCCAGAGGGGAGGCGAAGCCAATGAAAAGCGCTCGGCGGGCGAGGAGGTGAGCAGGCTGGACGGGCAACAGGGGAGGCCTTTTCAGAAGCAATCAATAAACCGGAGTCGTGGCTTTGGCTGCAGAGCGCTCCGTGCTCGTTTGGGGGATGGTAAGGGACAGCCAGCCTTCGGTCACAGACAAGGGCTCCATTATCTTAGAGGGTGGACTCAGGAAGAGAGGGCCTCCCCCGTCCCTGCCTCAACTGGAGCTCAGTTCACTCTGCTTTGAGGGAGGAGGAGGAGGAGAACACCACTTACAAAAAGGGGGTTTGTCTCAGGCTATGGCATTCCCTCCTCCACCGCCCCACGTCCGACAGTTGGTATGGCTCTGTACTTTAAACCCTGCCTGTTCCAGAAAGCCTTTGTGGATCCCCAGGGCAGAGTGAGGGGCTCCTTCTGGTCTCGCCTAGCAAGCTATTTCACTTTGTGAGTGGCACTTCACTGTGCTGAATTTTAAGTATCTTTTCCCTTTCTCCTCTCCCTGGCTCTGACTTCCTTAAGGGCAAGAACTGGCGGGTTCACCAGTGTGTTCCTGCACCACCCCAGAAGCACTCAATCATTGTAAGTTGAAGGTGGAAATTCGAAAAGAGAAAAGGCGACGTCGATACCTACTGACCAAGGAGGTTCCCTCAATGGTGACTACCCACAGTGCAAGTCAGTCGTTGATTTCCCTGGAGACCTTGGGTCACTCACATGCAAGGAAAATGTCAGTTTATGAGTTTAATGATGAACCGTGGTGGGCGAAACGGACTCGAGTGTCAGAATGGCTCTGGTTTTGCTTCCTGGCTCCAACTGATGCATCCTACCCATGCCAGCTTGGACAATTTTTTGTAACTTCTCTTTAACTTTCTCAGTTACCAAATGATGATAAGATGAGAAAACTCACAGAACTAACATAAAAGCAAGTGAAGTTGTCCCATGATGGGTGATACATGAGTGTTAGCCCATGTGTTGGCCTGCCAGTCTGTTTCTACACCTGCTCTTTTCCGCCCAACTCTTCCAAAGCCCCTATACCCTAGCCTCTACTGCAGCCTCCTATTTCCACTGCCTCAAACAGCGAGAAGCAAAATAATTCTTGATTTTTGCTTGTTTCCAAAGGCTCAGTTTTTAATAAACAATAGACTTGGAAAAACTGAGTGGGCCCCTCTTTCAGTATAAGATCTTCTACTTCTGCCTTCAGGACCAAGAACCTTTCACACATATGTCATCTTGGGAGAGCCAATGAGATTTTCCTAAGAACTGCATTACTTCTTAGGAGATGGCCATGTAGAAAATGACATGCCCAAAGACCAAACCAATCAGCTACATCTCATGGCAGATGAAATGAGATCTCAACAACTCAGAATCAAGAAGAAGCTGGCACAGTGGCTCATGCTTGTAAGCTCAGTACTTTGTGAGAGTGAGACAGGAGGGTTGCTTGAGCCCAGGAGTTCAAGACCAGCATGGGCAACATAGCAAGACCTCGCCTCTACAAAAAAATCAAAAAATTAGCCAGGTGTGTTGGTGCACACCTATAGTCCCAGCTACTCAGGAGGCTGAGGCAGAAGGATCATCTGAGCCCAGAAGGTCAAGGCTGTGGTGAGCCATGATTGTGCCACTGCACTCTAGCCTGGGTGACAGAGTGAGACTCCAACTCAAAAGGAAAAAAAGTTACTCAGAATCGAGAAGAATATGCCATCCTCTCCAAATTCGTAGTGGCAGATTCACAAATCTCTGCAGTTTTGAGGATCGATATCAGGAAGGAGGAGCAGAAGAAGGGGGAAATTCCAGATTTGCATGGGCTTAAACATGACATCGCTAATGTAATCGCCAAAGGGACTGAATTGACATGGACATAACTGGGCTAAGTTTTTAACATCAGAAAAAAATGAGAGTTTAAAATAAAATGTAAGCCCAATTACAGAAAAATAAAGAAATCTGTACTCTTGGGGGGGTTTTTGTATGGGCCTTTACCCTCACAACAAACGTAAATACACTCACAAAAAATATAAAGCACCTAAAACAGGGCCTAGTATGTAGGAGGTTCTAAAGAAATCAGCCTCCCTAGGCTAAATTACCTTAATTTTTTTACGCTAGTACTTATCTCTAAAGTCTGACACATTTGTAGGCTTGGTTTAAAGAACCAGATAGGTTTACTTTGAGAATGTAAACAAATCAATCAGCAATCTTTATAGCAGCCAACAACTCTAGAAGGAAAGCATTGTCCTTCTAGGAAGTGATGTTGTAATTAGCACAACAATATTATGTCCATTATTACCAACTCGGGATAGTGAAGGCAGAAAGGTAATCTAAAACCTGTGGGCTCTGTCCCTGAAGCATACACAAACCCCAGTCACTTCTCATCATTTCCACGACTCTCACCCTAAACTCCCTATGTCTGCTTTTGTCCCTACAGTCTGATCTCCACACAGAGTGACTCTTCCCTTTTATTTTATTTTATTTTTGAATTGGGGTCTCACTGCACACCCAGGCTGGAGTGCAGTGGCAAGATCATGGCTCACCTTGACCTCCTGAGCTCAGGTGATCCTTCCACCGCAGCCTTTTGAGTAACTGGAACTACAGGCACACTCCACTACACCTGACTAATTTTTTTATTTTTTGTAGAGATGAGGTCTGTTTATATTGTCCAAGCTGGTCTCGAACCCCTGGGCATAAATAGGGTCAGGTGCAGTGCTCACGCCCATAATCCCAACACTTTGGAAGGCTGAGGCAGAAGGATTGCCTGAGTCCAAGAGGTCGAGGCTGCAGTGAGTGTATCACTGTACTTACGCCTGGGCAACAGAGAGATGCCGACTCAAAAAAAAAAAAAGGTGAGGGAAAATAGAATTATGTTACCTGCTTAAAACACTCCAAATAAGCTTAGTTCTCATCCCCCTTCTTCTAAGGGTGAGCTAGATCCTAAAGAATATAGTAAAAAGGGGGCAAAAAGTCCAGGTACGGTGGCTCAAGCCTGTAATCCCAGTACTTTGGGAGGCCGAGGTGAGGGAATTGCCTGAGCCCACAGGTTCGAGACCAGCCTGGGCAACTTAGCAAGACCTTATCTCTACAATAAATCAAAATATTACCCAGGCGTGGTAGCGTGCACTTGTAGTTCCAGCTGAGGCAGGAGGATCGCCTGAGCCCGATAGGTCGACGCTGGGGTGGCTGTGAGAGTGCTATTGCACTCCAGCCTGGGTGACTCCAACTCAAAAAAAAAAAAGGCGGGGCGGGAAATAGTAACTTTATGGTGGAGAAATCTGGCAAACCTACCTTAACCAAGTGATGAAAGTTAATATCACCAGTGATGTCCTAAGGATGTCAGGTACCTGTTTATATGATGTGATATGAAGGACACTCACCTCTGGGATATTCTTTCCAAGGGCTCATCACCCTAGTCCAGTCATTAGGAAAACAGAAGACAAACCCAGATCGGGAACATTTTATAGGATACCTGACTAGTCCTCCTGAAGACAGGCAAGGTCATGAAATACAAGGAAAAGACTGTCTCAGACAAGATAAGACAGGAGACATAACAGCTAAAGACAATGTGGGACCATAGATGGATCCTGGAACAGAACAGAACATTGATGGAAAAACTATAAAACCTGGAGTTTCATTAACAGTATTATACCCATTTTCTAGTTTTAACAAAGAATCATGATAATACACAGTGTTAGCAGTAGGGGAAATTATATAGGAGATAATACAGAAACTTTCTGGACCATCTTTGCAACATTTTAGTAAATCTAAACTATTATTTTTAAAAAAGTTTATTTTTAAAACTCAGGCAAAGGCAGGGTGCAGTGGCTCACGCCTGTAATCCTTGCACTTTGGGAGGCCGAGGTGAGAGAATTGTATGAGTCCAGGGGTTCAAGACCAGCCCAGGCAACTTGGCCGGATCTCATCTCTACCATAAATTTAAAAATTAACCAGGCGTGGTAGTGTGTGCCTGTAGTTCTAGCTACTCGGGAGGCCGAGGCAGAAGGATCGCCAGAGCCCAGCAGGTCAAGGCTATGGTAGCCAAGATTGTGCCACTGCACTCCAGCCTGAGTGATAGAGTGAGACTCCAACAAAAGAAAGAGAGAAAGAGGAGCAGGAGGAGAGAAAAAGGGGGAAGGGGAAAGAGGGAGGGAGGAAAGGAGAGAGGGAGGAAGGAAAAACGATTTTTTTTAAAGTTTCCAAAGACTCCACACATTTCTCGCTATCTCAATTCGAAAGTCATCATCATAGCTAGAATGTCTGACATGTCCTGATGACCTGACCCCTCTTCCTTCTCCAGAATCCTTGCCTCTTCCTCACTTTATTATTCCTGAAAAGAAAAACTTGAGACATATTCTCACCTCAGGGCCTTTGCATGTGCTATTCCCAGAAACCCACACGGTCTCATTTTTCTCAAACCTCTTCTCAGATGTCAATTTTCCAAAGAGGCTTACCCTGACCACACTATAATAACGCTCTGACACTCATCCCTGTCACGGCCTAGTTCTTGACCTTGCTTTATTTTTCTTCATACTTCAAATTATCTAACATTATATTGTAAATTTATTTAGGTTTGTTTCTCGTCTTTTAAATTTTTTGCGTGGGGTGAGGGGGCTGCTTTTCTCCACAAGGAAAGAGATTTTGTCTGTTTTGATCATTGCTGCAACCTCCGTACTTAGCAGTTCCACACAGTAAGAGCTGAATCTGTTGAATGAATGAATGAAAATAAAATCTGTGCAGTCCTTGCTGCAGTCCCTGTCTCTTTAGGGGGCATTGTCCATTTCAACAGGAAAACTGAGATTGCCTTCTGGGCCCAAAAGATACCTGATGATGGACATGTTTGATGTAAATGAAACAAAACCTCCTGCCTTGGACTAATTATAAGAAGCAATTTATAATTAGCTCATTGTTAAATTAATCAGCAAGCTCTTGCTACCTCAGGAGTAAAGTTTAATTTCCCAAATGATTTTGGCACTGCTGATAAGCCCTTGGGCAATGGACAATATTTAACTGCCAGTAAATGTTCAAGAAAATGATTTGTTTGGTTAAGATGCTGGTAAAATGTATTAATGACACCTATTTTTTTAACTTATTGGCATAAATAAGCCAGATTTCTGACTGTAATTATTTTTATAATCAGATAGAGTCTATATCTTAAATTTATGCCCTCTACCTGAGAGAATTTTTCTGGAATAATGGAAATGTTCTGTATATGGATTGGAGTGGTGGTGACATAGGTAAATACATTTATCAAAATTCATTGACTATTCCACTTAAGACTGGTGCATTTAATTGTATTTAAATGGAACCTCAATTTTTTTAAAGTGTAGTCTTATATTAGTAATAATCTCACTGTACATAGCCTATCGTAAGGATATCATTTGGGGCCGCACATGATGGCTAACTCCTGTAATCCCAGCACTTTGGGAGGCTGCGACAAGAGGATTACTTGAGCCTGGAAGTTTGAGACCAGCCTGGTCAATATAGCAAGACCTCATCTCTACAAAAAATTTTTAAAAATTAGCTGGGTGTGGTGGCGTGCATCTGTAATCCCAGCTGTGCAGGAGGCTGAAGCAGAAGGATCACCTGAGCTCAGGAGGTCGTGCCTGTAGTAGCCCGTGATCAAATCATTGCACTCCAACCTGGGTGACAGAGACCCCCATTCAAAAAAAAGAAAATCCGTTTTGTAGGAGAAATTCATGTTTCTAGATAATTCTATCAGTTATGGAGGGGATGTGTATATCACACTGATCAATCTTTGAACTGCATTTTTGATATGGAACTTTCTAACCAGAAACACTACATCAAAATTTCGCATTATATGTTTTTTAGTTGACGCACAAATCCATCTTGAAAATGCTCCCCTCATGAGAAAAATGTAAAACAATAGTTGCAAAATCCACCCTCCCCCCAAACCTAAATATTAGCAGCACAATCTCAAATGGAGGCCAACTCTACTTGAAGATTTCCAATTGCAGAGAGAATTTGCATAAAAGAAGGTAAATATCTTAATTGGAATTAAGCCAGGTGAAAGCCCCGTTTCTTAAAGGGGGAGAACTAAAGACACCTGCAGGTAATTAGCACGATCATTAACACAAAGGGGAACACAGGTAATGAGCTGAGGCTACAAGCACTCAGCTTGACTCTAGGAGCAATATTGTGAATTAGGAATTCCAACAGTAAATTAGCATTCGAAATTATTCCAGGACAATAACTTTATAATATATGTTCCTGTGTCTAACTTTGCTGGGAGCTGGCATCAAATTTTCCTTTGAGAAACTGACATCAAATTTTCCCAAGATGTGTACTTGTGTAAAAGTAGAATGAACATTTGCAACACTTCTAGCTTTGATTTCACAAAGATTACCTAATTTCTACCCATTGCACTATTTTAAAAATGTGTTTTCGTTATATTTTCTATTTCTTTTTCTTTTTCTTTTTTTTGAGTCGGAGTCTTACTCTGTCACTCAGGCTGGCGTACAGTGGCACGTTCATGGCCACCCCAGCCTCAACCTGCTGGGCTCAAGTGACCCTTCTGCCTCAGCCTTTCAAGTAGCTGGAACTATAGGCCTGTACCATCACGCCCGGCTAAATTTTGGTTTATTATAGAGATGGGGGCTCGCCATGTTGCCCAGGCTGGTCTCGAACCCGTGGGCTCCGGCAATCCTCTTGCCTCCGCCTCCCAAAAGGTTGGGATAATAGGTGTGAGCCACTGCGCCTGGCCTCATTATATTTTCATTAAAGATGGCCTCTCCAGGAGAAGATGGGATGTGTGAGGCTGACATCCCTTCCTTTGTATTTGTTTTGATCCTGAACTTTCCTAACTTTATCCATATTCACAGCACTTATCACCATTCTGAAATTACATTGATTCTATGGCTTTTTTTGTTTTTCTTTTTTTAAGAGATGAGGGCTCCTGCTATGTTGCCCAGTCTGGTCTTGAACTCCTGGTCTTATACAATCCTCCTGCCTTGGCCTCCCAAAGTGCTGGGATTATAGGTGTGAGCCACCATGCCTGGCCCTGAAATACATTGTTTATGTTGGTTTGTGGACTTGTTTATGGGTGGGTTCCTCCATTGCTCTGTGAGCTCTCTGAGGACAAGACTTGGATTCTCCTATTTTTGCTGTGTCTGAAATCACCAGATTCAGCCACCCTAAGGATGTGTGCATGCCCTGGGGGAAAGGCAGGTAACGCTAAGAGAGCCCTGTTGGCCCCAAACAACTGTGTCCAGGGCTATGGCAAAGAGACTCACCCAGAGCAGTGGGGCAATGATCAGAGAAGCAGTGACCCAGAGCAGAAATGTGGCGGCAACCAGCGGGGGTAGGTTGGCGGTGGGAGGGGCAGTGGTCAGGGCTGCATGCAGTGGTGAGAGTGCCACGGGGAGCAGGGTGCCAGGGGTTGGCCTAAGGACTGCAGTGCACAGCAGTTCTGGAGTGGGTGGCAGACAGAAACCCAGCTTGTAGGCAAAGGATGTCAGCATTACAGAGGGGTCATGAGGTAGGGCCCTGAGCAGAGCAGTGACAATAACATAAGAGGCCATGTGAGACCCAGTGAGCTAATTCACAAGCACAGCCAAAGGACGGACTGGTTACACAGGAAAAAATGGAGAAAAGAAAATGATGACCTGTAATCCATCTGCACTGCACAACCACCGTTACTGTGTGGGTATTTCCATTCCCAAACTTCTCTTCTGGTCTAAAGACGACACGAACACATTACATGCCAGAGAGGCAGCATAGCTGCACCCCCTGGGTTCACACACTGCTCACACACATGCTCCCCAAACACAACCTGCAGGGTCCCACCTGCGTCTGTCCTCATGGTTTCTTCTCCCTGAAATGTCCTTTCCTTTTCCCAGTTCCTCATGACTGTACCTACTTGTCAAAGGCCATCTCAAATATGTTACCAGCATAAGTTGAACGTATGTCCTTTTAAGTGGTGAGTCTCTTTGAGGGCAGAGATCAGCTTGGAAAGAGGCAGTGAACTGTCATAGAGAGTTCCAGGGTTTGGAGTCAGCAACATCTGAGTTCAAACCAGCAAAAAAAGAAAAATCACACTGCGTGCGTCAGGTGCACTATTCATTCTGTTCCCCTTCTTTCTTTCCCGGTGGATCAAAGAGCCAATCAGATTTGATGGGTGGCACATTTAAGTTCACCAAAGGTGGGAGGTGGGTTTCTGTAATGGTTTCTCTGGCTTGCCATCTTCCAGTAGATTAATCACAGGATGCTTTGGTGTCATCGTAAGTCCAGCATTTTCTATGCAACACTCCTTATACCTTGTGCAGGATTTTTGGGACAAGTCACCAAGGCACAGGTGGATTTTGGTCTTACTGGCTCAAAAACTGCTCATTGTGAAAGCAATGAAAGATGTGGACAACTTTTTGTGGCCACTATCTACCTGAAAGGTCCACAGAATTGTCCTCCAAAGTCTTGATGCATAGATACTCAAAGGGGACATCTTTCTGTTCTTGGATGGTGTTCTGAAGGTCCCAGGGCTGGAGAGCATGCTTCATGCCTCAGCTTTGGCAGGCCACAAGTCATCCTGCAGGCTCTTAAAATATATTAGAATCCAGGCACTTTGACGATACAGCAGGAAGAGTGTAGCAACGCCCAGAAGCAGCAAGGTAAATGCCACAGTCTCTCCAAATCCAGGCGTTCTGGTAGAAGCCCACTTCCTATTTTGTGAGAACGACCTTGTGCAAGCGTTGTCCTGTGGCGGGATAGGTACATACAGGTACATCAAGGCAAGTCCATTTAGAACTCCTCTAGGCAGTTTTCTTGACTGTCAGTGTAGACAGACAGATTTTGAGAGTCCAGACCAGACAGTCATGTCATACATTAGAATTTTGTGTGATCCATGAAGGCAAACTGTCGTGATGACAGCAATGATAATAATAACTCATATTTTTAGCTCCTCCATAAGCCAAACACTGTTCTATCCCATATAATGCCTACTATTATTATTGCCATTTTACAGATATGGAGACTGAGGCTCAGAGGTAAAGTGACTTGCATAAACCCACACAATGAGCAAATAGTGGAGGAGGGATTGAGTCCACGTATCTGAAGCCAGAACCTCCCTCTTGACTGAGATGGATGGATGCAAATAGAAGCAGGGCCTGGGTGGTGCAGGCCATGAGCACAGTCTTTGTGAGAACAGTCTCCACCTCACAGCATTGCTCAGTGTGAGAGAGGCTGGTCGGAGGTTAGATTAAGAGAAGAGGGAAGCCGGGCACAGCGGCTCACACCTGTAATCCCAGCACTTTGGGAGGCAGAAGTGAAAGGATGACCTTAGTCCAGGGGTTCGAGACCAGCCTGAGTAAAATGGCGAGACCTCGTCTTCACAATAATTCAAAAAATCAGCCAAACATGGTAGCACATGCCTGTGGTTCCAGCTACTTGGAAGGCTGAGGCAGAAGGATCACCTGAATCCGGCAGGTCGAGACTGCAGTGGCTGTAAGTGTGCCACTGCACCCCAGTCTGGGTGACAGAGTGAGACTCTGACTCAAAAAAAAAGAGAGAGAGAAGAAAGAGAGGGACTCAACCCAGTCCCTGTATCATCATGCCCCTTCACCCTTCCTAAAACTAAGCCCTAAGACTTGGTCATTCCATTCTGAAACCATGCGGTGCAGCTGGCCATTTTCTCACCTCCAAGCAAAGCCATCATAATATAGAGGCCAACTTTCACAAAGCACAACCCCAAATGTGTGCCTCCATGATGTCAGAAGTTTCAGGTAATCTTCTTATGGAAGCTTATCAAACTATATGGGGGTTTTTTGTTTGTTTTGGGGGGAGGTTGTTTGTTTTGTGTTCTGAGATGGGGTCTTACTCTGTCGCCCAGGCTGGAGTGCAGTGGCATGATCATGGCTCACTGCAGCCTCCCAGGTAGCTGGGACTACAGGCACACGCCACATGCCCAGCTAATTTTTTTTTTTATTTTGTATAGAGACGAGGTCTCGCTATGTTGCCCAGGCTGGTTTTGAAGTCCTGGGCTCAAGCAATCCTCTCTCTACAGCCTCCCAAAGTGCTGGGATTACACGTATGAACCACCACACCTGGTCTGGTTTACCAATCTGAAAGGTCCTGTTTGGCTTGCTTCTGTCACCAAATGCAAGGTAAACTGCATTACCCCCTGAGACCTGGAGTTCCATATGTCTTGATATCATTTCACCTGCAGGACAAAGCCCAGCAAAGTCTTCGAATTGCAGATGAATCGCTCCCAGTACAGCTATTACAGGATTGGGGCTGCAAGCACGCCAGTAGGGCCAGGTGTCCAGAGCTGTGTACTAGAACATGAGCTCCCTCAGCCGCAGCATGAGGAGGTGGCCGGTGGCTCACTCAGCATCACATCCCTCTCTGGCCTCCAAAAGGTTCTGAGGTTAGAGTTGAGGTACCCGGCCCTGAGAAACCAGACACTGAGGCCTATCCTGAAGACACACCTTCTGAAGACACCCAGGAAGGGCTTATGCTCCCCCAAAGTCTTTTGCACTTACAGGACTGAATGGAGTCCATGGGGGCAGAAGGCCCACATCAGCAACCAGAAGCAGCCTCGTAGAAATCCCAGGGTCTCTGGGAATTCCCATCTGACCTCACCCTCCTGTGGTCTCAGGACATTGAGGTGAGCACCCGGGGGGAAGATGGATCTGGGAGCCAGGCAGATACAAAGAGCCAGGTCCAGGGGAGCGGGTAGAGAACAGGACAGAGTCCACAGTGCAAGTTAACCACAAATAACAGGAAGCACGGGGAAAGGTCCCACAGATGGAGCCTGGTTAATCTGAAGAGTGAATACAGACAACTGAAGTTGTTGATGGGGTGATACGGCCCAGTGAAGGGTCCCAAGTCTGTTCAGACAAACAACCATAAGCACCAATTCATCTTCATACCATTTCTGGCAAAACTAGTATTGCCTTTGCCTACAAAAAGCAAACAAAGTGATTTATATGTGTCCATTCAATGACAGGTTGAATTGAGTTTCCTTTTTGCTTGAGGGTTATAAGTATTTAGGATGTATGAAAGTACAAGGCCGGGCTCCATGCTCAGCATGTAATCCCAGCACTTTGGGAGGCCGAGGCAAGTGGATTGCCTGAGCCCGCAGGTTCGAGACCAGCTTAGGCAAACTGGCAAGAACTCATCTCTACAATCAATTAGAGAATTAGCCGGGCATGGTGGCTTACGCCTACAGTTCCAGCTACTTGGAAGGCTGAGGCGGAAGGATCACCAGAGCCCAGCAGGTGGAGGCTACGGTGACCGTGAATGTGCCACTACACTCCAGCCTGGATGTCAGAGTGAGACTCCAACTCAAAAAAAAAAAAATGTACAAGATTTGGACGCACCTCCCACATGTTTCATATATATTAGAGAATCAGCTATATGTAATGTGCACTCAAAGTCTGAGAGATATATACAAAACACATCTACAGGTATAAGTAGTTAGCTGATGGAGAAATAATGAGAAAGACATAGAACAAGAGTCAGAGAGAGACTGAAAGCAACAGAGAGACAGCGAGTTAGAGATTAAGAGAAAGAGCAAATGGGAGAGATTTACAGAGATAGAGTTCTCCATACAGGAAGAGACCAGAGTCTTGTTTGTTTTTTGAATGGGGTGGTGCACTTTGGTTTCGGAATGCCATGTCATGAAAACAATGTCCACATGTCTAGATTATGTTTGGGTTATCTGTACCCTCCGATCTTAGTGCAACAGGATTTGCCAGTGGACCATGTCCACTGGAACAAAGACGCAAAAAGGATTCGCATTCCTTCACACATGCCGCCACACTGTGACCTCCAGGGTCCAAGGGCTATTTCTGTCTGTGGCATGTCCATCTCCTGTCATTAGGCCTCCATGCCTTCAACCATGAAGGGTTGACTAACAGGGAGAAGGAAGAGCAGCTTGACACCTTTAGCAATGTAGTAAAAGCCCCTTTACAGGTATGTTTTCTCTTTATTACCTAAGACCGCACTTGACTACAGGTGGGGTGGGGGTGGGGACTACCTTGATTGCGGTCATCAGGCTTCAGGATGTCATTGTTTGTTGATGTGTACAGAGCGCTGGTCATCCTCTTCCTTTGCTAGATACAATGCATTTGAGTAAAGGGTCCTAGCTGCTAGCTGATACCCTCTCTGTGTGTCAGAGTGCTAAGGTATGCATGCTACTTTTCATTGTGGGTCACTTCAAGCGATAAATGCTGGAAGATGTTAGATTAGATTTTCCTGAAATTCTAGCTTTCATTTGTATAAGTAAATGTCATCTAATGCTTAGGAATAGTATTCAACAGAAAGGAATAAGATCCTGGGCTTCAGACAGACATGACCGATGGAGATATTTGTGTCTATGGATAAAGGTTACTAAACTCTTCCATTTTGCTTTTATTTAGAAGTCTAAGCCTTGTCAGGTAGTGCCTACATGCCAATGTAAAAATGATTAGTGGAAGAAGGGTCTTTTAATAATTTTCTTTTAATAATTGTAGGGAAATTTATTCATAAGAAAATGAGTTTAAAAGAAAAATGAATTGACTTCCACAAGCTGTCCAAAATCATAACTTATCGCTTTATAATTCATACGGTATCCAAAAGTAATCTGATGAAAAGTATCTACCCTTCAGCCCTACAGACATTCCTTTCTGCCCCGATTTGTTCCTCCTATTTGTCTTTTCAACTCATCAAAGTAAATAATTATTCACACAGAGAAAGAATCTGTGACCCTAAACTGTCTTCTGAGAAATCCCACAGTTGTGTGTAGTGGCATTGAATGTCTTTACTTATTAAGGCAATTTCTGTAACCCACAATTAGTCTATTTATTCTTTTGTTCTTTCAGAAAATATTTATTGTGTAACTAATGTGTGCCAGGCATTGTCTGCACTAAGAATGCAGTGGTGGGGGGTGGGGGGGAAGATGGGGTAATATAAACCATTAAACTTATAGTCTGCTAGGAGAGAAGCCACTCATCATCAAAACATCACAAAAATAAATGTAGAGTTGCAATTGTGGTAAGTGCTATGAGTGAAAATTACATGATCTCAGGAGAGCTTACAATGACTTTGACAAGCAATATCAGAGAATACCTCCTCAAGGAAATGAAAATTGTGGTCTGTATAAACACAGCGGAAGAAAGAATCAAGGCATAGACAAATGGGAAAGAGGAAAGTGGAAAGAGGAACCACGCGTGGAAAAACTCTGGGGGAAGAAGAAATCTGATGCATTTAGGAATTCAAAGCAAGCCTGGAACTGCATTCCTCACTAGGAAAATGCACATCAAAAACACAATGAGCTACCTCTCCATAACTATCAATATGCCAATAATCACAAGACAAACAACATCAAGTGCTGGCAAAAATGCAGGGAAAAGAAATTGGAACCCTCATACACTGCTGGTGGGAATGTACACCGGTACAACCACATTGGAAAACAGTTTGGCAGAGTCTCAAAAATATTAACCATAGAATTACAATATGACCAAGCAATTCTACCCCTAGGTCTTCCCAAGAGAATATGTTCAAACAAAAACTTGTACACGAATGTAGAAGTTATTCAGTGTATAGCCATTGGAACACACATACAGACACACAGACACACACACACACACAAGCACACACACGCTTCTCAAAGACCAACATTAATTCTCAGAGACAGTATAACTAATAAGGAGGAAAAAAATTTTCCTAACTTCCTCCACATATTGCGAGATTCATGATCTCATAATTGGAATGATACTTCATATTTTTATGAAGAATACTTCTTTTTAGCCAATTTCTTTTGTTCTTTGCACTTCCCCCCAAGTCCGTTTTAAATTGTTCCCCTTCAGGTTCATCAAAAACAAGAAACAGTCTCAGGGGACACAACACCAATGAGGGTACCTGATCTCAAACTAAGCAAAGTGGGGACCAAAGGGAGGCGACAGAGGGAGACTCCAACTCAAAAAAAAAAAAAAAGGAAAAACTTGGCCAGGCACGGTGGCTCATGCCCGAATCCCAACACTTTGGGAAGCCAAGTTGAGAGGAATGCTTGAGGCCAGAAGCTCAAGACCAGCCTAGGCAACATAGCAAGACCTCGTCTCTACAAAAAATTTAAAAATTAGCTGTGAGTAGTGGCACATGCCTGTAGACCCAGCTACTCAGGAGGCTGAGGCGGAAGGATCGTCTGAGCCCAGGAAGTCAAGGCTCTGGTGAGCCATGATCGCGCCACTGCACTCCAAGCCTGGGAAGCGGAATGAGACCCCAACTCAAAAAATATAAATAAATAAATAAATAAATAAAGGAAAAACTCATCATTACTTAATAAATACAAGTTGATGAGGAAAAGTCCTTCAAAGTGTACAGATCGTGGGGCAAGCAGACCTTAGGTATTAAAAATGTTGGAACCACTACTTTCATTTCTCCTGAAACAATGCTCTAAATAAAACAGTTGCTTTTTGGCTTAGCAGTCATATAAGCAGGCAGTCTTATGCTGACAAAAGTTTTCGTTTCCTGTGTTTGTGTCTGCATTTGAAAACATTTCTTCCCTTACATCCACAAGGTTATAATTATTAGGCATTTCCATTAAAGCCGTGTAAGGGCTCATCTATGGTTACATATATGATTTTGAAAACATGCTATCTCTTTTGATGACTATGATATTATTAATCAGCTAGTTATCATCACTGGAAAAATATATATCCAAGTCGTTTTACCCACACCTTCTCAAGGCAACGTAGCTTTAAACTCTCAGAATGGTGTGTGTTTTTTGCAGATGAGATGCATTTTTGCGTGCAATTGTTCAGCTCCAAGCAATGGCAAAAATAAGTATAGGACCCCACAGGAATTGTGTGTCACCTTGTTGACTTCTGGTGTTTTGGTGACTCCCTCCAAGCTCAGCACAAGGTATTTGTCTGTCAGCAATGGTCAGCTAAATGATCAGCTGACACAGCTCTTCAGTCTA
This sequence comes from Tarsius wallacei, assembly GCA_963574415.1. Taxonomy (NCBI): domain Eukaryota; kingdom Metazoa; phylum Chordata; class Mammalia; order Primates; family Tarsiidae; genus Tarsius; species Tarsius wallacei. Next base: position 25,686 of record CAUYQG010071998.1, on the reverse strand, counting down.
TGGGTCACTGGCAGAACAGACAGGTTCAAATACACAAGATGTTGGCTCTCGCTCTTCCTGAATGCCTTTCCTACCTCATTAAGCTTTAAGCATAGCTGTGGGTGTAGGAAAAGAACACACGTTGGCACTCAAAAATACAAGCCACTGCTGAAATGCAACCTATCACTGTATGGAGTGCATGGAGGTGCAATCTACAGACTGATGGCAAGGAAGGGGGTTTTTTGTTTGTTTGTTTGTTTTTGAGTTAGTCTCACTCTTTCGCTCAGGCTGGAGTGCAGTGGCACACTCAAAGCCACTGCAGCCTCAACCTGCTGGACTCAGGTGATCCTTCCACCTCAACCTTCCAAGTAGCTGAAGCTACAGGCATGCGCCACCATGCCCGGCTAATTTTTTTTATTTATTGTAGAGATGAGATCTCGCCAAGTTGCCCAGGCTGGTCTCAAACCCATGGGCTCAGGCAATCCTCTCACCTTGGCCTCCCAAAATGCTGGGATTATAGGCGTGAGCCACAGCGCCCAGACCAAGGAAAGTTTTTTTATAAGGTTAAGATGAGAAGAGATTTCAGCTATGTGTTATCTTGAGGAAGGTTTATCCATGCCATCATGTAATTATGACACAGCAGTGAAACCCAAATGTGGTCACAATTATCTGTACTCCCTCCCTAAATCACATTCATGATTGCAGACGATAGCAACCACAATTCATCAAAGCAAATATTGACCAATTAAATAGTCTTGGCATTTTCTCAATATGTCTTATAAGACTGTCCGACTTAGTGCCAGAGCATTGTATTTCTCTGAGAATGGTTGAGGAAAACCAGCAAATAGGAAAAAAGTAGAAGAAGCATGACTCAAAACGGGCTAGGGGACAATGCAAAGGCTAATATTAAATGAAATTCCTTATTAAATATCATTGGCAATCTTTCTTTCACAGAAAGACTGTTAAATGTGAGATTACTGTCTGGGAATGGTGGCTCACACCTGTAATCCCAACACTCTGGGAGACTGAGGCGAGAGGACTGCCTGAGCCCAGGAGTTTGAGACCAGCCTGGGCAACATGGGGAGACATAATCTCTCTAAAAAGAATTTTAAAAATTAGCTGAGCCCAGTGGCACATGCATGTAGGCCTAGCTACTTAGGAGGCTGAGGCAGAAGGATCACCTGAGCCTAGCAGTTCAAGGCCATGGTAGCCATGATCGTGCCACTGCACTCCAGCCTGGGAGGAGACCTGAGATCCCATCTCCCTAGCTCATCACCTGATCCCAACTGCCTGGTGCCTAATAGGTGCTCATAATTATCTGTTGATGAAGAATGAATGGAATTTGAAGAACCTTCGAAAAATCTGTCAACAGAATATTTCAATTCACAGAGAGAAAAATTGAAAACCAAAGGAGTGAAAGGATTGTCCAAAGTCACAAGTATCTGGCAATCTAACCATGGTGCTTCACTACGTCTTGCTGGCATTTCTTGGAGGACTTGATCCTCTGCTCTCAAAGGAAAGCCTATATTCTTTTATTCCATAATTATATTTCCTCTGGAAGGTACAGAAGTAAAAGTGGCCACCCCTAACCTGAGATGTGTTTTCATCTTATTTCACATTCCTGTGGCACCAGAATAGTTTCTCAGAGAGCCTTCTTGGCACTTAGATTGGCCCATCTATGCTTCTCTTGAAGTAAGTGATAATAATTGCTGATGAAGGCTGAGGGATGGGCCTGAGGTAACACTGCTAGCCCAAAATAAAGGGAGACGTTGTAAAGTTGAAGGAACTTTAAAAGCCATTTTCGTGAAATAGAAAATATAATTGAAAGCTAAGGATATATTTAGACAGAAAAGATCCTATCCCAGTGCCTAGTTTCCATGGTGTTGAAATGTAAGCTAAAATCCTTATTATATAAAGGAAAGTATTTCCTTTCTCATTTTGAATATGCTTGAGGGCAATGGCATTAGAAGATTTTGTCACTGGACACAACAGAAATTTATTCTTTGTACATGGTTTTGTGGTGAAAGGATACTATTCTACAAACCCAAAACTGAATGTTAACAACATAAACCCAGATATAAATTCTATAGACTGAAGGAAGGGGTTTAACAACCCGCTGTTGTGTTTGAGCCAAAACATATGTCCACACATCTAAGAGGCTAACTTCTGCCTTTCGGGACAATGACCCAAAGGCAGAATTTTTGCCTTCGCACTGTTAGAAAGCACCCAGCTGCATGTGGCCCTAGATGAGCTGCATAGAACCCCATAGAACACACCTCCCGAACTTGAGGCCCTTGCAGTCAAAAACAGCTCTAACACAGCTACGCCAAGTGGCACAGGGACAGTTTGACACACATAAACTGAAGAAATTAATACCGGTGTCCCGGCTAATTTTAGTAACACACGGCATAAGTCTGTTCCGCGGGGAAGTGATGGAAGGCGGGAGAAGAGTCCCGGGATTTATTTGTGCAGACAGCTTTGAGCCTGAAAGAGCTTGTGACCTATTGCAAATATATTCAGCATGCTATCATGCTATCATGACAATATCAGGCATTCCAGAAGACGCTGAGTGCAGAGAGAGTTGATGACTAAGGTGAAGGTATTGTAAACAGGAAACAACAGCCTGGGAGAATGCTCAGGGGTGAGACTGAGATGATTTGACAGGTTACTGGATAGATTTGCTTGAGAGGCCTGAGAGCCTGAGGCTATAGGAAAGCAGGGAAAGATGGGGTGAAGTGAGCAATAGGGCTGAAACCCCCAAGAGGTTGGCCCCAGCCCCACAGAGAGTGTCTACGGGACTCCTAGTTTGCCAGTATAAGCGTTTGAGAATTTAGTAGTATTTTCCACTTTGATAACTTAGTTATAAGCACTTTGGAGGCAAGAATAATGATCTCCAGTTTTGACTGCATTACTACATATAGAAAAAAGGAAAACAGGGTACCCAGACACGTGGCCAGACCTCCTGGGAGTCTAGAAAGATCAAAGCACCAGGCTCAAGGGAGTTACAAAATCTGAACTGGAAGGACACTCCAACTCCAAGGACACTCCAGAGGTGAGGTTACTTGTCCGCCAAAGGAGTTCCTAGTCCCTGAATCAGTTTAGTTACAGAGTTGTACTTAAATATATCTCTAAAAAAATTCTTACTTTCCCCAATAATGTTTACAAAACGCTCCCCACAAAACACTCACCATTCCGGAAATGGCCAACATGCTTTTTAGGGGGCTCTACACATGCCTGTTCTGCTCAGAGAACTCTGTGACCTCCTGTGTGTGCTCTGACAGGATACTGCGGATGAGAATGCCACATATGGTTCCCTTCCTGCCTCCCTTCTTCCATCATGCGGAGACTCCAGATCCCATGACACTTCCTGCACACAGCCTGCAGACCCACTCCACTGTCCACAACCTCCAAGGCTCATCAGCCTAAAGTCATAATATGAGTTACTTCACCTTAAGTGTGTTCACGTGCTATTGCATGTGTGGAAACTAGATTTGGATGAAAAAATTTCAATGGCTGAATTATCTCCTTTTCCCTTGGATTGCTGATAGTGAAAATTTACATTTCCATTAAAAGCTATCTGGAAAGCAAAAGGGTATTCTCCTTTAAGCAAAAGAAAACGAATTCAGAAGCTAGTAAAACATGACAAAGTGGGTCTTTTTATAATCAATTCAGAGCAAAAATAAGTAGTGCATGCTTGTAGTTCCAGCTGCTTGGAAGGCTGAGCCAGAAAGATCGGCTGAGCCAGAAAGATCGCCTGAGCCCTGCAGGTCAAGGCTGTGGTAGTCAGGTACTCCATCCTGGGCAACAGAGTGAGACTCTAACTCAAACAAAATGTATAATAATTAAAATTAAGAGTTAAAAAAACAAAAAAATAATAAAAACAAAAGAACTGTAAAGGTTAAAAAGTATAGAAAAACATTCCTGCAAAATACTAACCAAAAGAAAGTTGAAATTGCTATGTTATCAGCTAATACTGAATTAAAGCAAGCATAATTAGAGATCAGAGGTTAAGACATAATGATAAAATGTTCAGTCCTTCAGAATGATATAACAATTCTAAACTTATATGCACCCAATAAAATAGCCTCAAAATATATAAAGCAAATATTAATAGAACTACACAGAGAACTTGACAAATCCAAGTTATATTCAAAGTGACTACCAATTTAAGAGGCACTTGTTTTTTGTGTTTTTTTAAATGCTCTAATTCTTCCACAGTTATGCAAATAATCAATGTAATTAGTCACTCCAAAGAGGGTAAACTTACATTGGCTCACTACTTTATAGTAGTATAGTATATCAGAGAAGTGGCACACATTTTCCCAATATGGATACAGAGTACCAAAGCATATTCAAAATTGGGGTGAAATTAAAATATGAATTATTGTTTATATGAATAATTATATAAATATTATTGTTTATACTTTTTGTTAATTATTAATGATGCACACAATAAATTAATTACAATATTCATTTTGTATAGAAATGTCTTGAATGAAAAATACTTTCCAAGAGCAGTTTGGATTACTAATCTGGAATACTGCCATAGCATCCTAATTGACTTTCCCATGTCCCCCACTCTTAATATGGCTGTCCTTTAGGGCTTCAGATAACATCCTGTTATTCCTGTTATTACTTTATAATACCCTTTTATAATTTTGTTCATAATTTATAGTAGTGTTCATAGCAATATTTATAATTGTATGTTGATTTCTATACTCTTTTTTTACTGCCTCTCTCATAAACTATAAGCTCCATGAACCAGGACCTAGCCTTTTTCTTTCTTTTTGTTTTCTTTTCTTTTTTCAGTGCTACATACCCAGCACTTAGCAGAGTGTCTGGCACCTGGAAAGCATCCAAAAAATGTTTCTGAATGAATACATTCATAGCATTTAGAACAGGTAAGGGACAAAGAAGTTCAGCCCCTGTTGTCTAACTAAAAGTATACATTACACCAGAAAACAATCATCAACTCAAACAAGTTTTATTTCTAAATCATGAAGCAAAATGACCACAACCTTAATTCAGTAATGGACAAAGGGAAAAGCATTTCCCATTTTTATTCTCTGCCAGTTTAAAATATACCTTTGAAGCACATTAGAATGAAAACACCGAGACACCTCCAACTGCCACAGCAGGAGAAAACACTGGAAAAAATAGAGACATTGTATTTTAGCAAAGCTGCATATTCACTCAAACTCAAACTTAGTGCTTCAAAAAGAAACAAGTCTTAGTAGGCAAATTTTTTTATAAGCGCTGTTGTGACAAGCAAACAACCAGTGACAACAAAACCATGAATTGATAAGAGGACTATATTATCTAACATACCATGAGAATGAGAAACGTTTTAATTTTGGTTCTTTCTTTTATCTAGAAGAGGTATTTATTTTGTATTTAAAACATAATCACAATAATAATAATAATAATAATAATACAGGGGGACAAGGGTGGGGACAGTGACTCACACCTGTAATCCCAGCACTTTGGGAGTCCAAGGCAGGAGAATCTCTTCTTTTTTTTTAATTGGAGTCTCACCCTGTTGCCCAGGCTGGAGTATAGTGGCACGCTCACAGCCACTACATCCTCAACCTGCTGGACTCAGGCAACCCTTCTACCTCAGTCTTTCAAGTAGCTGGAACTACAGGCACACGCCACCACGCCCAGCTAATATTTTTTTTTTTAATGTAAAGACGAGATCTCACCAAGTTGCCCAGGCTGGTCTCGAACCCATGGGCTCAGGCAGTCCTCTCGTCTCTGCCTCCCAAAGTGCTGGGATTACAGGCATGAACCACCGGTGGCAGGAGAATCTCTTCAGCCCAGGAGTCTGGGACCAGCCTAGGCAACATAGTAAGACATCGTCTCTAAAAAAAAAAATTAGCCAGGCATGGTGGCGCATGCCTATAGTCTCAGGTACTTGGGAGGCTGGAATGGAAGGATCTCTTGAGCCCAGGAAGTAGAGGCTGCAGTGAGCCATCATCATGCCACTGCACTCCAGTTTGGGCGACAGAGTGAGACCTCATCTCAAAAGCAAACAAACAAATAAATATGGGGGTAGGGTAGAAAAGAAAGAAAAGTCAATGTATCCTTGAACAAGATGGGCTCAACCAAGTTACATAGAGACAGAGTAAACTGAGTTTTACACCTGCTCACTTGGGAAATTTCATAACTGATAGACCAATTTCATATGCTGGGTTTGTTGTTGTTGTTACTGTTGTTTTTAAGAAACAGGGCCTATGTTGCCCAGACAGGAGTACAGTGGCTATTCACAGGAACAATCATAGCAAACTGCAGCCTCAAACTCCTAGCCTCAAGCAATCCTCCTGCCTTAGCCTCCTTAGTAGCTAGAACTGCAGGCGTGCACCACCACACCTGGCTTTCTTATGCTGGTTTTTGTTGTATAATCTTCCTAACTGAATGCTTTATATAGAAAAAGATAGTTCTCCCATTCACTAACAAAAAAGGGTAACAATGATATATGCTAATGCTTCTTATTAAGTAATACTTACATAAAAGATGAGCATTAAATTAAAAGAGGGATGAAATCTCAAGTATTTTTCTGCAATTTTTCTGCTGGGAGTTATTTACACAAATAATATGTTTCAGTGTGGAAAGCAAAAAGTAATGCCATAGATCTTTCCATATCATTCTTATAATGTTGGTTAGTATACTATAATAAGATACAAAATATCAATAATGAAAATAGAATTTATTGACTATATGAACACTTTACCTTTTGAAATAACATTTTTACTTTCATCTTTCTGTGTTTATCTGTTCCGTTTATTTTCAAAATTGAACCCATCCGCTTTCCTCCAAAACTAGTTCTTACTTGGAACTTCTGTGTTGTATTCCAGCCTTCAAGTTTAGAAACAAAGGGACTGTTTTTTTATTTGTCCTTGTTGTGTGTGTGTGTGTGTGTGTATGTGTACTGTGTGTAATGAACCTTGCTATTGATTCTTTGAAAATGCTTCTTAAACCTAATTCCTTTCTTCTAGAGGAAAAAATAGAAATAAAGACAATGTATATACAAAATATTTATAGCAGCATTATCTATAATAGTAGAAAATCATAGAAAAATCTGCCTTATATATCCAACAATGGGAAATGAGTACATTGTTACATCTATGAAAGGAAATACTTTTATTTTTGCCAAAAAAACTAATATATGAAAATACTTGTAAAATATATTGATTGATATATTGAAAAAGACTAAAAAGATATGTAGTGAAATGTTAACTTTTTTGCATTTTTGTATTTTTCAAATTTTCTGTAATGATGTGTATTTTTCAATAAAAAGACAAAGTTATTAAGAAAAAACAGAGAAAGAGAGAGAGAGAGAGAAGGCCGGGCGAGGTGGGTCACATCTGTAATCCCAGCACTTTGCAAGACCGAGGCGGGATAATTGCTTGAGCCCAGGAGCTCGAGACCAACCTGGACAACATAGTGAGACCTTGTCCCTACAAAAAAACACAAAAATTAGCTGGGCATGGTGGCGCATGCTTGTAGTCCCAGTTACTTGGGAGACTGAGGCAGAAGGATTGCTTCTGAACCCAGAAGGTCAAGGCTGTGATGAGCCAGGATCCGGCTGCGGTGAACTGCACACCAGCTTGGGCTAAGGTGTGAGATCCTGTCCAGAGAGAGGGAGAGAAAAGGGGGGGGAAGAAGGAGGGCCATGGGAGGGGGAGAGAGAGAGAAACTGAGGAAGGATGGAGGGGAGGAAGGCTTTCTTAGCTGTATTTCCTTGTCTGTTAGTCCTTGGACCACTGAGGTTCAATACCTGGTCATGGCACCTGTGGACCCTGAACGGCTCTAGCATCTCTTCCTCTCATCTCTCCTACTGCCACTAATCATTCTCTGATCAAGAACTCCACTGAGTCCAAATGTCTCTGCCAAGAGTGAATAAAATGCACACGCTTGTATTCTACCAGTGGAAATATAAACTCACACATTTCAGCAAGGCAAGTTGACAAAAATATACCAGTGACCTTAAAAATATTCAAATGGAAAACGTGAGGCCTGCAGTCTGGCTCTCCTTCATGGTCACCATGAGAGTCCTCACTCGCTCCACCACCTTCTCCACCAACTACAGGTCCCTGGGCTTCATCCAGCCACCTAGCCGCCCACCTACCAACAGCGTGACCAGCACCTATGCAGGTGCTGGCAGTTCAAGCTCCCAGATCTGTGTCCCTCTCCACCAGCTTCTGGGGAGGCTGGGGATTCCAGGGGCCTGGCTGCAGGATGGTGGAGGTCTGGGGTCATCCAGAGCGAGAAGGAGACCATGCAAGAGCCGAACGACCACCTGGCATCCTACCTGGACAGGGTGGGGAGCCGGGAGATGGATAATCAGAGGCTGGAGAACAAAATCCAGGAGAGCCTGAAGAAGAGACACCAAGTCAGAGACTGGGGGCATTACTTCAAGACCATCAAGAACCTGAGGGCTCAGATCTCTTGCAATTCTGTGGACAATGTTTGCATCCTTCTGCAGATGGACAATGCCCATCTTGCTGCCAACAACTTGAGAGGCAAGTATGAGACAGAGCCGGCCACGCGTCAGTCCGTGGAGAGTGACATCTCCGCCAGGTCATTGATGACACCAGTGTCAACTGGCTGTGGCTGGAGACAGAGATCGAGGCTCTCAAGGAGGAACTCCTCTTCATGAAGAAGAACCACAAGGAGGAAGTAAAAGGCCTGCAAGCCCGGATTGCCAGCTCTGGGCTGACCATGGAGGTCTAAACTTCAGGCCCTTAGCAAGACCATGGCAACACCCAGGCCCAGTATGACAAACTGGCCTAGAAGAACCGAAAGGAGCTGGACAAGTATTGGTCCCAGAAGATCAAGGAGTGGTCCCCACGCAGCCCGTGGAGATTGCAGCTGCCAAGATGTCGCTCCAGGGCTGAGACGTACTGTGCAGTCCTTGAAGCTTGACCCAGACTCTATGAGAAACCTGAAGGCCAGCTTGGAGAACAGCCTGAGGTAGGTGGAGGCCCGCTGCGCCATGCAGGTGGAGCACCCCAACGGCTCCCTGCTGCACCTGGAGTCTGAGCTGGCACGAACCCCTGCAGAGGGCCAGCGGCAGGCCCTGGAGTATTGGGCCCGGCTGAACATCAAGGTCAATCTCGGGGCTGAGATCGCCACCTACTGCTGCCTGCTGGCAGACAGGGAGGACTTCAATCTCCGCGATGCCCTAGAGGGCAGCAGCTGCGTTCAGTCCATCCAAAAGGCCACCACCCACAGGACAGTGGATGGTAAGTGGTGTCTCAGACCAAGGACGCCCAAGTTCTGAGTCGCAGAGGCAGAAGAAGCAGAATACCCTTTGGAGGAGCATTAGGCCAATAAAAAGCTCAGAGGTCATTGGATGCAAAAAAAAAAAAAAAAATCAAATATTTTGGACCAAGATATGTCATTCTAGTAATTCTTCCTGCTGAGGAAAAAAAAAATCAGACTTTTTTTAAAAGTGGGAGTCTCACTCTGTCACCCAGGCTAAAGGGCAGTGGCATACTCCTGGTCACCGCAGCCTCGACCTACTGGGCTCCGGCGATCCTTCCGCCTCAGCCTTCCAAGTTGCTGGAACTACAGGCACGCACTACCATGCCTGGCTAATTGTTTTTTTAATTTATTGTAGAGATGAAGTCTCGCCAAGTTGTCCAGGCTGGTCTCAAACCAGTGGGCTCAGGCAATCCTCTCACCGCAGCCTTCCAAAGTGCTGGGATTATAGGCGTGAGCCACCACACCCAGCCTAAATTTTTTTTTTTAAATCATTCTCATGGTAGTGTTATATGTTAGAGGAGAAAAAAATGGAGTAACCTAAAACTCCAACATTAATAGACTGTTTAACTTACAGCAAGGCCACAAAGTGTGATATTATGTGGCCATCACAAATTATGCTTCCAAAAAATACGCAATGGTATGCAAAAATGCTGACAATGTAGTGTTGAATAGTAAAAGCAAGTTACACAAGTTTATATATAGTATTATTCTAAATTGTGTTTTTGTTATAAAAGTAAATATTTACGTAGGGAAAAAAAACTAAAAGAAGGAAGCATATCAAAGTAGTGATCTTTGGATGGTAGAATCATAGGATATTTCTCTTTTCCCTCCTGTGTTGTATCTATTTTCTACAATGAAGAAGTGTATCTGGGCATGGCATGGTGGTTCATGTCTGTACTCCCAGCATTTCAGGGAGCTGAGGAAGAAGGGTCTCTTGAGGCCAGGAGTTTGAGACCAGACTGGGCAGCATAGCAAGACCCCCATCTCTATTTTTTAAAGTAACAAATAAATAAAACCTTTCTTTTAAAAAAGAAAAAGAGTACCTCGTCAACCTTGTATTTTACAACCTTCCCCTTCAGTCACACTGTCTTCCCATCTCATTGTCCCTCCAAAATGCCATGTTCTTTCTCACCTCCACACCTTTGCTTATGCTGATCCTCTCACCCCCTTTTTCTCCAAGAACAAACTTCAATCTCTCCACCTCTATAAAGACTTCCCTGGCTATGTTGATCCTCAGCCATCACTTCTTTCTCTGAACTTCTGTGGTTCCTCAGTTAGTGGCATGATATACCATTTATCAAGGGCATAAATCATTCCCCTTAATCCTCAAACTTCCCTGGGGTATTTTACATCATTATATCCATTCTGTTGGTGAGGCCACTGTGTGAATCAGAGCAATTAGGTAACTTGCACAAGACACTGGTTCACTACTCCTTAATTATTTCATGTTTTTACATGCTTTAGTCTCTTCACTAAGAGTATGAGCACATTATTTTCAATGATCTTATTTTATGCAATAGTACCCTACTTATCTGATATTCAAGAATCAATTTTTGCCATAATTGTATTTTCCAAAAAATTACTTGTGTTTTTTTCTTCTTTGTTTCAATAGCTTTGGGAGATACAAATAATTTTTGTTTGGGTTTTAAGTGTACCCACCACTCCCACCTGGGCACATTGTACCTGATAGATAATTTTGCATCTCTCCAAACTTTTCTCCCTCTAAGTCTCCAGTGTCCATTATACCATTAGCTATCAAACAATTATTTGCTTGAATTATCAGACAGTACTTTATGTTATCCATTTTTAATCATTTTAACAATTCCCTGCTTGCTTGCTTGCTTGCTTTTTTTTTTTTTGAGTCAGAGTCTCACTTTGTCACCCAGGCTGGAGCGCAGTGGCATGCTGCTCATGGCCATCACAACCTTGACCTGATGTGCTCACATGCTCCTTCCAACTCAGTCTTCCAAGTAACTGGAACTACAGGCGTGCACCACCACACCCAGCTAATTTTTTGATTTATTGCAGAGACAAGGTCTCGCCTTGTTGCCCAGGATGGTCTCAAATCCAAAGGCTCAGGCAATCCTCTCGCCTCTGCCTCCCAAAGTGCTAAGATTACAGGCGTGAGCTACTATACCGGGCCTCCCTGTTTTCTTAAGCTGAGTGTTGTGAGTCTTACTTTTTCTCCAATATGGATAATCAATGTAAATGTCAGTTATGGTACCATGCTGTAACACAGTGATATTCTCAAATAATATTGGGGAATGGGTAATTTGCCCTTGTACCAGATGTCAGCCAAAGAATCCTAGTGTGTCTTACATAAGGATGACCAGTGAGACTCGTGTATCTCATTCCCTTCCTCTCCTCCCCCCTATTAAAATGAACAGATGGGCTCATTTTAACAAGTACAGTATCATGTCTATGCATTTCCAGCTGCATCTGTTCGTTGATAAAAGGAACTTAGTACTGAAACACAACTGGACTGACTGTAATTGAAACTGTAATGAAAAATGAGCAATTTAAAGAACGGATCAGATAAAAATCTGTTTTATTTCAAGAATCTTTATACAGAATTTGTATTGCAAATTTCCTGTTAAACTCTTGATTGATTGATTGATTGATAGGCAATGTATTATATATCATATAACTCAGATACAAACACATACTTCACTTATTGCTACTCAAAGTTTTTTTGGACTCACTTATTGTAAGCTAGACTCAAAGAGTTTTCTAAGCTTGCCTTAAGCTCTGAATTATAAGAGGCTTTTGGTAATATTCAAATATTAGATATTTAGATTCCAGGACTTTTGCCTGGAAATTCTGATTCTACTGATCTCAGAGTCTGAGAATCTGTATTTTTTAATTACGTATTCTAGGTGATTATAAGATCTTCTCAAGAATTTAACTGGTATGGGAAGTTGAGGCTGCAGTGAGCTGTGATCATGCCACTGCCCTCCAACTTGGGTGACACAGTGTGATCCTGACTCAAAAAAAAAAAGAAAAGAAAAAGGAATTTAACTGGTATTTGCAGGCAATCTACTCTCTGAGTCCCTGGGTATCAACACATGTCTTTTTTTATTCTTCATTGTAGGAGATTATCTTGACTGGATATTGATCCCTTCCTTTCATTTAACAAATGATGAGAACTAACTAGGGTCCTATTCTCGGTGGTAACAGTGGACAAACAAATCCTCTGTCTTCAGGGTGCTGAAATTCTAGTGGGAGAAAAGACAATAAACAAACATGGTAAAGCACATGATAAGTGACATGGAGGAAATAAAGCAGAGAAAGGCAGATAGAGAATGACCAGGGAGGGGGGTTGCTATTTTATTAAAATACTGGGGCTTAGAGAAGGCCTCCTTGATGAGAAATAACCGAACAGAGACCCGAGGAAGGGAAGAAGCCACACGGAGTTGGGCGAAGTGTGTTCTAGGCCAAATGCAAGGCGGCCATTGTGACTGGTGAGGTGTGAGCAAGGCGAGAAGGTCAGAGACTAAATTAGAAAGGAAAGGGGAGATAGGAACCTCTAATGGGTCTTGAGCACAAAAGTGATGTGATCTGAACATTGTTCTCAAAAGGATCATTCCGGCGGTTGTGTGGAGACCAGACTCCAGTTAGTAGGCTATTGCAATAATCCGGGTGAGAGATCATGTGGCTTGAATCAGTTGTTTGGGGCCAAGGTTCACTGGTTTGTTGCTTTTTTTTCTCTCAGATGAGTTAGATTACAATAATTTCATCTCAGTGCTCTGTAGATGCCGTAAATCATTGTCTTCTGACTTCTATGTTTCAAAGGAAAAGAACAAGGGCGCTCTAACTCTTTTCATTTTTTTATGTAACTTGTTCTTTCTATTTGGAAACTTGTAAGACTTTCCTGTTTATCCTTGAACTGAGATTTCCAATGAAGCAGACAAAGGAAGTAGGATAGAGTTGGGTTGTCACATCGGGGTCAGAAAAACACAAAATTGGGGGATAAGAAAACAATTGGAAGCCCTGGGCCTGAGCACATAGGCCAAAATGGGTTAAGGGCAGAAAGTCAGCTTTCAAAGAAAGTTCCTGGGGCCTTTACCTGGCGCAGAGCGGCTGCCCTGCCCCCGTCAGCCTCAGCCAGTTAACCTTAGATCCCAGCCACAGCTGCAACATCCTATGTCTTGTGCTTTTACCATCACTTTTCTTTGCCAAAAAAAAAAAAAGTGGTCAGAGTTATACTTAGTGACAATTTCACTGGCCACGAATGTTGACAAATTTAAATTCTATATGTCTACTTTCATCTCTAGTCATAAGCATCTGTTCTAGATACTGGCTTAGTACTTAGATAGATCCAAGTATCTATTCGCATATCTCTGTGGCCCTGAAGGAACTTGGATATATTTATTCAAATGTATAAGTAGAAAATCTGCTTTATTTAGATGCATCTCTTGAGTTTTTTTAAATTTCATATTTGGCTAAAAGCTGAGTTCATTCATGTCTATAAAAAGTCAGTCTCATTTTGGATATAGGCAGGGAAGAGCCTTGAAGAAAGTGTTTATGCCTTGTGTGATTTGCTGGGTGGGGGGTGAGCAGGGAAGCCTGGCTGAATAAAGGGTAAGTGAGACAAATGAGACGAGGCTCCTCCATCTATGTGGAGGGTGAGTTAGAGCACAGGCTTAGGAAACGACGTCAGAAACAGCACTGATCTAACGGGAGATGGCCGTAGGAAAGCAAATGGCTGTAACATTTGTATTAAAGTTCCAAGGAAATGAAAGCGTGATAAAGACAAATCACTTCTTATTTCATCTTGCATGTCCTTCCCTCCGTCTCCTCAGCTAGGATCTGCTTGGCTCCCACTCCCCCCCCATCACCCACAATCACCGCATTTTCTCTCTCACCCATTCTATGAATATCTTCATCTGCTATTTCTGTGTTTTCAGATGAAGAAACACTTCAGTGCGTGCAATGTGCAGCCCAGAAGATACATGTGCGATTGTGGGTGATGCTAACTGACCAACAGGCACCAGGAGGGACACGAAGACCTAGAGAACTAAGTGGGCAAGATGCCCGGCAGTGGACAGAAGACAGAGATGAACAAAATCCAAAGAGCCACCTGCAGAACAGATGGGGACCGGGGACCAGAATGCTCTTCCCAAATCAAATGGAAAACAGGAAGGCTGTCCAACGACGGGGGGTGGGGGTAGAGTGAGCAATGCAGAAGGGATTGTGGCCACGAGCTCCTTTCCCAGAGAATGTGTCTACAGTGGGTCCAGGCAGAAAGCGGGCTGGGGGAAGGGGAGTCACAGTAAACGTTTGAGGTGCCCAACCCATTCTAGTGGGAAATCTTAAAAGATGCCACCGTTTGCAACTTTAAAACCCCCTTCTTCCACGATGGTTGTGCTTGTTTTTAAGAATCCAAGTACAATAAAATATTCATCATGGAGAGTTCTTGACAGCAAAAGGGTATCCCAGAGAACATCTTCTGGTGCTGCATGGTCACCTTTTGTGGATTTGCTCCTTCTCACTCCATTCTTTATTAGGTTGGAATTGGGATAAAAGAGCAGAATGGGTCATAAGGTCCTGTCCCAAGTAATTAGAGAGTTTCTTCTTTTATCTAAATGTGCCTTGTTAAAGTATATCAGTGTCAGCCAGGTTAATTGGAACTTTAATACATAATTGATGTTAATTTATGGCCCTTTTTGTTCCAGGATGCTACTGCAGACCTCAAAGTCAGGATACAGTTTTCTTGTTATTAATTATATACAGAAAGCCAATATCCCCTTTGAGAAGAGACCCATGTCATCTGTAGCTTATTAAAGAAACAATGTGTCAGCCATAGGTCACTTTAACTGCATAAGCCTTCCCTAAATTCCATATTAGTCCATAATAACATAATACAATAATCACAGCAAGTGAAAATTGGAATTTTGCACTAAGGCCCATGTATACTGTACATTAAGATGTTTAGCATACAATGCTTTAAAATGTGCTCTATTTCTATGGATTCATTGTACTCCACAGAGTCACAGAATTCTAGAATCATTTTGGACATCAGTACACCATCTTGAAACCAAAAATATCTCCACAAATACAAAGGCAATAACACTGCCATCACTGAGGCTGCCATGAATACAGAATGCCAAACGAAGATCATAAAACTTGGATTTTCTTGCAGAGTCCTCCCTTGCAATTCTAATTCTTGTTAATCTCTTTTCTGGAGGCAGAGGGAGAAAATGGTGTGTCCCAAATCCAATTAAAGATTTTGTTTTCTAATTTTCTTCTGTTGTAAGAACTAATGCTGACTTAAGAATTCAGTAGATGAAAGCACAGGATCGTGCAGGACTTGTAAGCCACATAGGCTCACATGTTGCCCAAAGTGCCTTAACCAAGACCTTAAACTAGACATTGCGGGAAGAGCTGAGTCCAGTTGTATGACCTTACTTGATGAACAGCAGGCCTAGATTTACTGATGGCTGAGAGATTCTAAATTTGTCAACTTTGCCTAGTTGAAAGAGTGAAAATTGGATAACGTCATAAAAATCTAATGTACTGGATGTTTTCTAATATATCACCATGTCTTGTTCAACTTAACATCACCATAATGTGACCAGATATGACATAACATGATAAATAGCAAGGGTGTCTCACAAAGGAACATGACACAACATGACGTGTCAAGTTTCTTTTGAACCTTTCTTGGGATCCAATATCAGCCAAAAGGAGGTCATTTTAATTATCAGATGATTAATTAATTAGATAGTTAATTGTCAGAGGTAGATAGATCCAAAGACAATGTGGTTCTGTACATGCATGTTCGTACACAGAGGGAAACGTGACTTTTTCAAATGTGCCTAACTAAATTCAAAGAAAAGTTTAAGAACTTGAATTATTTTTTCTTCAAGTGATGTTTGCAAACAGCTACTCTGCTTGACACCAGATGCTGTGTGTGAGGCATGTTCAGAAGTAAAGAATCTTTCCTGCCCTCAAAGGACTGAGACTCAAGTTGGAAAAAAAACAAAGTCGTCCTAAAAAACAATCTGGACATTTAGAGAGGGCTTAATTAATACTTTTTAAGGCCGGGTGCAGTGGCTCATGCCTGTAATCACAGAACTTTGGGAGGGTGAGGCAAGAGGATTGCTTGAGCCCAGGAATTCAACACCAGCCTGGTCAACATAGAAAGATCAGGCACCAAAAATCAGCCTGACAAGGTGGTACACACTTGTAGTCTCCGTAACTGGGGGGGCTGAGGTGGTAGGATGACCTGAGCCCAGGTGCTTAAGGCTACGGTGAGCCATGATCATGCCACTGCACTCCAGTCTGGGCAACACAGTGAGACCCTGACTCAAAAAAAAAAAAATGTTTAAGTTAATGATTAAGGGACAGTCCTAAAGAAATGAAAGTAACTATATGAACTATTTCTAGTGCTTTGTCACTGTTTGCATTTTAGGGGAAGTTATCATATTCCAGGGTCAAGTGTGACTGGCACAGCAAACTTTTTTTAAAACATAGTAATAACACCCCAGTAACAAAAACTGGGGTTTGAGTTACATTTAAGCCAAAAAAAAACATACTTTGTAAAATGTTAATAAATCAATGTTTTAGCCAGGTTCGATGGCTCAGCCTGTAATCCCGCGCTTTGGGAGGCTGAAGTGAGTGGATTGCCTGAGCCCGCGGGTTCGAGACCCACCTGGGCAACTTGGCAAGACCTCATCTCTACCATAAATCAAAAAATCAGCCGGGCATGGTAGCGCATGCCTGTAATTCTGGCTACTCAGAAGGCTGAGGCGGAAGGATCGCCAGAGCCCAGCAGGTCGAGGCTGCGGTGGCCGGGAGCGGCCACTGCACTCCAGTCTGGGTGACAGAGTGAGACTCCAACTCAAAAAAAATTAAACAAATAAATAAGTAAATCAGTGTTTTAAAATTCTCTACTTTTACCGCTAAAAGCAAAAATGCAGAACATGACAAATATTTAGTTTTCCAAAAAGACCTGGAATCTCATAAGAACCTCATATAAGATTCTGCCAATGTTGTATGTTCCTTTATACATATTTAGAAGAGCTTTTGACAATCAGTGGCAATTAATGTATCATGTGGAATCATTGTCAAAGGCATTTCTTAGTGTTGGTGAATAAGCAGAGGCCCAAACTTTCCTGTACGATGACCACCTATGTACCTAACCCTGAATTGGACCCCACATCTTTAAAATAAAAATTTAAATGAAAAAAAAGGCACTTCTTAGTGTTTATTTGCATGAGGTTTTTGTCCTAATCATTATAAAACAAAATAAGCTTGTCATTAATGTTTTGTAATCCAAGATGTTAAGTACTTGTCTTAATTCATGAAGCAGTTTTTATTTGATTCACTCCCCCATCTCCCCCCGCCCCACCCCCAACATTTGTTATTAGCTCTGATGACCTTTCTGGGCCTCAATCTTGTCATCTGCAAAATAACGATATATTACTATCCATTTCCAGAGCCCAGTAATTGACAACAACTTCTTCTCTAAATCATCTGTGCTGTTTTTATGCCACAGTATGTTAAAATCAATGATTACCAAAATGTTGGGAGGGATTTTAAGTCAAGAAAAGAGCTAAGTGAACTTCAGTTGTATGAACCAAAATAGTAAAATATTCCAGGCCTTTGTTTCAGTCTAGCTGAAGCAATTGTAATTTTCTACCTTTTAAAATGCTTTCCAAAATATCACTTTTTTCTTTTTTCTTTCTTTTTTTTTTTTTTTTTTTTGAGTGCAGTCGCACCATCATAGCTCACCACAACCTCGACCTCCGGGGGTCAGGTAAGCTTTCTGCCTCAGCCTCCCAGGTAGCTGGAAATACAAGCGTGTGCTGCCACACCCAGCTGATTTTGTTACTTTCTGTAGAAACACAGTTTCATTTTGTTCCTCAGGCTGGTGTTGAGCTCCTGGCCTCAAGCAATCCTCTCTCCGTGGCCTTTCAAAGTGCTGGAATTACAGGCGTGAGCCACCATGCCTAGCACAACACTCACACTCTCCATCACTCCCTTTTCCTCAGCTCTACTGCTGACCCATCAGCAAGTCCTGTTTGTCCTGTCTCCATGTCTACTCTCCTTCCCCATGCGGGTTCTCAGCATCCCTCCCAGAACCACAGCAATGGTCTCTTCAGGTGGGTGTTGTCTCACCCAGCCCATGCCCCACACTGCCACAGAGTGACGAGCTTCCAATGCATCTCAGAGGGTTTCCCCAAGCCTCCTCCTTCCCCATTGATCATCTTCCTCCTTACTTCACTGAGAAACCAGAAGCAAATTAAAGAGGACTTGCACAAAGTTCTACCACCCACCTGGACACATACTTGTGTACACACTCACCCTCCTGCTTTCCTCCCTGTTAGGCTAGATGGATTGTGTGCATGCCTATTTAAAGGCAACCCCCTTGCTGGTCATCTGGTGACCACACCTTGCCTCCTCAGTGCCTACGCTTCAAGGACCCTCCCCTCTCCAGGATCCCCAGTTTTTCCTTCTCCAATGGATCAGTCCCATCAATGAGCAAACACACTGTAACCTATCATACTATAAAAAGGAAAATTCTCAGGCCGGGCTCAGTGGCTCAGCCTGTAATCCCAGAGCTTTGGGAGGCCGAGGTGAGTGGATTGCCTGAGCCCGCGGGTTTGAGACCCACCCGGGCAAGTTGGCAAGACCTCATCTCTACAATAAATCAAAAATTAGCCGGGCGTGGTAGCGCGCGTCTGTAGTTCCAGCTACTCGGAAGGCTGAGGCGAAAGGATCGCCAGAGCCCAGCAGGTCGAGGCTGCAGTCGCCGGGAGCGGCCACTGCACTCCAGTCTGGGTGACGGAGTGACTCCACCTCAAAAAAATAAATAAATAAATAAATAAAATAAAAAGGAAAATCCTCCCCAGCCCTCACTCACCCACCTCCCTAAGCCACTGTCCTCCTGGTCTGAGCCACTTCCCTGCACTGCTGGGGCAGGTGTTCAACTCCCCAGGTGACACCTCCATGGGGATGTCTAAAAGGCGTCTCCAAGGTGACATGTCCAAATCGAGCTCCCAGACTTCTCCCAGACCTGCTCTTCCTATAGCCCTCCTCACCTCAGCCAGCTGCCCAAATCAAAAACCTCAATGCCTCTCTTTTGCTCACCAGAAAATTCCATCATTTTCTCCAGCTACTTTCAGATGACTCTTCATCAACTATATTGCTACCACCCTGGTCTAGCCACCATTCCCCATCTTTTTTTTTTTAAGTCAAGGCATCACTTTATCACCCAGGCTGGAGTGTAGTGGCACAATCAGAGCTCACTGCAGTCTCAATCTCCTGGGCTCAAGCAATCCGCCCAACTCATCCTCCCAAATAGCTGGGACTACAGGCACATGCCACCACGCTTGGCTAAATTTTGTATTTTTTTGGAGAGACAAGGTCTATGTTGTCTAGGATGGCCTTGACTCCTGGCCTTAAGCGATCCTCCCCCCTCAGCCTCCCAAAATGCTGGGATTATAGGCGTGAGCCACTGTGCCCAGCTCATTTTCCATCTTCTAAATGACTGCAGTAGCCTTCTAACCAGGCTTCTACTATATCCATCCTTGTCTCCCTTCAATCTGTTCTCAATACAGCAGCCAGAGTAACCCCTTTTTTTTTTTTTGAGTTGAATTCTCACGCCATCACCCAGGCCAGTACAGTGGCACACTCATGGCCACCACAGCCTTCACCTGCTGGGCTCAGGTAATCCTTCCACTTCAACCTTCCAAGTAGCTGGAACTACAGGCACATGCCAGCACACCCAGCTAATTTTTTTATTTATTGTAGAGATGAGGTCTCACCAAGTTGCCCAGGTTGGTCTCAAACCTGCGGGCTCAGGCAATTCTCTCACCTTGGCCTCCCAAAATGCTGGGATTATAGGTGTGAGCCACCACGCCCGACCCAGAGTAACCGTTTTAAGCATAAGCTAACTGGGGTCCATCCAATGACTCCCATCTCACACTGAAAGTCAGAGTACTCAAATGGTGTAAAATTCCCTACGTGACCCGAGCCCTAGTCACTTCTCTGACCTTACTACCTTCTGTTCTCCTCTGTGCATCTCACAGCCATGTGGGTTTCCTAGCTGTTTGTCTGAAGACAGGATCTCACTCTGTTACTCACACTGGAGTACAGTGGCACAATCACGACTCACCACAGCCTCCAACTCCTAGGCTCAAGCGATCCTCCTGCCTTAGCCTCCCGAGTAGCTAGGACTCCAGGCGTGTGCTCACCACCACACTTGGCTAATTTTTAAAAAAAGTTATAGAGACAAGGTTTTACTATGTTACCTAGGCTGGTCTTGAACTCTTGAGCTCAAGCAATCCTCCATTTCAGCCTCCCAAAGCGCTGGGATTACAGCTGTGAGCCCCCGCACCCAGTCTATTTCTTGAACACGCCAGGAAAGCCTCTGCCTCAGGGTCTTTGCACCTGTTCTTCCCTCTGCCTGGAAAGTTCATCCCCGGGAGATCCCCAAGGGCCACTTTCCCACCTCCTTCAAGTCTTTGCACAAATTCACCTTCTCAGTGAGCACTTTTCTGTTGCCCTGTGAAAATTTCACCTCCGCCCAAACCAGACACTCTCTCTTCCTGCCCTGTCTTAGTTCCCTCCACAACAATGACATCATCTGACACACTCTATGTTAGCTTCGTGAAGGCAAGGAGACTTCTGCCTCTTTTGTTCACTGCCGACGCTCATGCCTAGAGTAATGCTTAGTCTATAGTGGGCACTCAAAAGATATTTGATGAATTAATGAAAATCTTGTCAAAAGCTAACAACTGGTGTTGGTGAGGGTCCCAGGCAACAGGTACTCTCACATTCTGCTTTAATAAAAATATAAATTTTGGCCAGGCTCGGTAGCTCACACCTGTAATCCCAGTACTTTGGGAGGCCAAGGTGGGAGAATCTCTTGAGCCCAGGCATTTGAAACCAGCCCAGGCAACATAGTGAGACCATGTCTCTATTTAAAAATCAAAGAATTAGCCAAGCGTGGTGGCACACCATGCTAGTCCCAGCTGCTGGGGAGGCTGAGGCAGAAGGATTGCTTGAGTCTGGGGAGGTCAAGGCTGCAGCGATTATGCAACTGCACGCCAGCCTGGGCAACAGAGTGAGACTCTGATTTATTTTTTAAAATATATTTTATACATATATATAAATTATTATATAAAATATATGTATTAATGTAAGTATTTAAACAAGTTTCTGGTGGGTAGTTGAGTACTAAAGATCCCAAATCCTAAAGACATAGATATTACTCAGCCAGCAATTCTACTTCTGTAATAGAGTCTGAGACAATTGTCACAAATATGTGCAAAAGAAAAAAAAGGTCACATAAGAATGTTAATTGCAAAGCCGGGAACAGTGGCTCACACCTGTAATCCCAGCACTTTGGGAGGCAGAGGTGAGAGTATTGCCTGAGCCCAGGGGTTCAAGACCAGCCTGGGTAACTTGGCGAGATCTCGTCTCTACAAGAAATCAGAAAAATTAGCCAGGCATGGTGGTGCGTGCCTGTAGTTCCAGCAACTTGGAAGGCTGAGGCGGAAGGACCACCTGGGCCCTGCAGGTCAAGGCTTTGGTGGCCGTGAGCCACTACACTCCAGCCTGGGCAACAGAGTGAGATTCCAACTCAAAAAAAAGAATGTTTACTGTAGCACTCTTTCCAATAGTGAACAACAGGAAATAATTCTAAATGTCAAATAAAAGGAACATCACAGGCTAAACTACAATATGTCTATACAGTGGAATTCTATTCAGCTGGTCATGATATTATAAAAGATTATATAATGAGATACAGTGTTAATCATAGGTACTATACAATAAAAACAAATTTTGTGCGATAACAATGTATACAGAGAAAATAATTTAGAATAGATTATCTCAGTTTATCTCTGGTTGATGTGATTGGGCATAGTGTTATGTTCTTGTGCATATTTTCTTAATTGACTATAATGAAAATACATCACTATTATAATAAGAAAATGTCACTAATGATAATAGCAAATATTTACTAAGCACTTACAACATGCCAAATATTCCACATGTTCTATATCATTTAATTCTCAGGGAAGCACCATATGGTGTGGACTATGATTATCCTCACATGGCAGCTTTGAAAATTGAGGCTTAATGAACTTGAGAACATGTCCAAGGTCACAGAGTAAAGAATATAGACCAGGCCAAGCGCTGTGGCTCATACTTGTAATCCCAACACTTTGGGAGTCAGAGGTGAACCCGGGGGTTCCAGACCAGCCTGGACAACTTGGCGAGACCTCGTCTCTACAATAAATCAAAAAATTAGCCAAGTATGGTTGGCAATGTGGTTCCAGCTACTTGGAAGGCTGAGGCAGAAGGATCACCTGAGCCCAGCAGGTCGAGGCTGCGGTGGCCTTGAGTATGCCGCTGCACTCCAGGTTGAGCGACAGAGTGAGACTCCAGCTCAAAAAAAAGAAAAAAACTGAGCAAGAGCACAGATCCTAGTCTGCACGCTTCGCTGCTATAGGGGTAGAACAGATGAGAGGTGCAAAGTTCTCTTTTCTTTTATGATCCACAGCAAGAACCTCCCTTCCCTCTTGCCTCCCTTCCAATGGCAGCTTCCAGCCTCACCTACAGCGAGCCACAGCAGCACAGCACAAGTGATTATGACGAACACCTGCCGACCTACTCAAGTATCTCAATGGTTAAAAAGCACCTCAATGAATTAGGAGACTCCAGAACCACAACCATATAAATAGAGGACAACGTCTTTGGGTCCCTTCCTCCTCTGGGAGCTTTTCTGTCCTCTCACTACATCCTGCTTTCTCAAATAAATAAATAGAGTAGGTAGAATTGAAGGATATTTATAGGGTGCCAACTAAAAGCAAGACTATTTTTAGTTGCGATCCCTGACCTCCCCATGAGAGGCAGAGGCAAGAGGACTGCCTGAGCCCAGAGGTTCCAGACCAGCATGGGCAACTTGGTGAGACCTACTATTATTACTAAAGACTTAGCAAAAAAAAAAAAAAATAGGTCATCGGTTTGAAGCCAGAGGTTAATCAATCTTGCTGGAGAATGAAGAAAAATTCACAAGAAGAAATGATGAATCTGTTTCCATATGGCTACAAGAGGTCTCTAACCTTTCAATTGCTATATGAGCTATGCCACAATGACTAGTTTCCACAAGGAGAAAATAGTCATTGTAGTAAATGCATGTTAAGTAAATACCACCTCATCATTATGCAGTTACCTTCTTCCAAGGAGCTGGAATCACTAAAAGAATTTGATTCCACACACTCAAGGCAAGTGGCAAACACTCAGGGAGACGATTCTATACCCGAAAAGTATGGCAATAATTTGCAGGGAGCAGCCGGGCGCCGTGGCTCTTGCCTGTAATCACCTGGGGAGGCTGAAGCATGAGGATTGCTTGAGGAGTTTGAGACCAGCCTGGGCAACACAGTGAGATCTCACCTCTACAAAAAAATCAAAAAAATTAGCCAGGCATGGTGGCATACACCTACAGTCCCATAGGATCACCCAAGCCCAGGAGGTTGAGGCTGTGGTAAGCTGTGATTGTGCCACTGCACTATAGCCTGGGCAATAGGGTTAGACCCCAATGCCCCCCTCCAAAAAATCTGTAAACCAGAAGTTGTCACTGTGGAGTTTAAAATCTTCTCATGACTTTCCATTTTACTTGGAGGCGGAGGGAATGCATTCCTCACCAAAGTACTGCAAAGGCTCAGCTGTCCTGGGCCCCGCCATCCTCTGAGACCGTGTGGCCTCCACACATTCCCACCCTCTCTAGTGTCCAGACACACTGGCCTTCCTTCTGATCTTCCATCAGCCATGTCCTCACCTGCCTCCAGGTCTTTGCACTGGCCCATCTTTCCCCAGTACAGCTGGCTGCTTGTTTCCCAAGATCTCAGCTCCCATGTCACCCGTGAGAAAGGCTCTCCCCACCCATCCGGTGTCAGCCCGACACGCTCTAGCATCTCACCCGATGTTTTTCTTTACAGCACTTTTCACCATCTGAAACAGTCACATTCACCTGTGTCCTTATTCGTTGTGTGTCTCCTCCTACTAGGAAGTCAACTCCATGAAAGCACAAGCCATGCCTGTCTTATCCACCACATGCACTTGGCTTCAATAAATATTTACCGAGTAAGTGACTGAAGGGTAGGCAGAAAGAAGCATGTTGGCTAGAGTTAGCCAAGAAGACTCCAGGGACTCGGGGGACTTAAGCGATAAATAGCAGGGAACCGGTCAGAATCTGACAGAGCTAACTTTCCTTCCCTGTTGCCTCAGAGGTGTACCCTACCTCCTTCGCATCTTCCAAAGTCAGACAAATAACTCCAAAAGCAATTGCTAGATGCTTATTGAACAATTCCAAGTGATGTGTATCACTTCTGACTAGGAGCTCTTAAAAAGCTAGCTCCAAGGTCACTGAGGTTCCTTTGAGTTTAGTCAAGTCCAAGGTCCAGGTGAGCTTTGTTTGTACTGCCACATTCCAGCCCGGGCAACAGAGACCCTGTCTCTAAAAAAATGAAATTAAATCCAATATTTTAATAAGCAAAGATCTCTTTTCTATTCATATCTATAATAATAATGAACAAGAAAAAAAACAAATGAGTCATTGGGGAATAAAGAATTGACATACCTTTCTTTGGTATGACAGCAGGCTCAAGATCCAGTGTTTGTCAGACTAAGATTGCAATACCTTGTTATCTCATATATTAAGTGCTGAAAGAAATTCCAAGTCCAAGCAAAAACTTGGTAAATCGGAAAATAAAAATGTGATGTGTCAAAATGCCTCTTAGACTTAGAGTATTGGCTATAGCAAATTATTTTGTATGTGTGGTAAAGTGTATCGCACAAATAGATGCTTATGAAATTATTTCTTTGGCCATTGCTTTCCTAAATTCTGATCTGGCTTTGAGTTATGGTCACCATGTTTTCCTAGCTTTGGTCCCCTCCCCTACCTTTGGGAGGTGAATCTCTTCTCTCTTTCTCTCTTTACAATCTAAAAAAAATAAAGAATTATTTATTTTAACTTCTGGAAATCCAAAGCACCCTCACACACATACACACACAGATATACTCTTAAAACTTGCAGAGGAGAGAGAAGCTTGCCACATACGTGATAAACAAAAAGTTAAGTCTTTATTATGTAAAACACAATTACAAATTCTTAAGAAAAAGACAACTGTCACAATACTAAACAAATGAATAATATAAAAATGCAATTCACAGAACAAGAAAGTCAAATGTCCTACTAACTTTTTTTGTTTTTTTATTCACTCAATCCATATTTATTGGGCACTTGGCATGTGCTGGTCATGATACAAGACGCCACGTACACAGTGATAGTAAAATAAAATACCACCCAGCTCTAAAAGAGTTTGCAGTGTAATTCAAACCCAACATACAATCAAAGAAAGTCAAAGTAAAATAGTGTATGAAAGAGGTGCTTTGGATTTCCAGAAGTTAAAATAAATAATTCTT